>JAVSBV010015954.1:0-12309 GCA_033117975.1 Parotocinclus spilosoma | reverse complement strand
AATTTAGTAAGAACTTGTTTTTTTACAGTATTATGCTTCGCATGCTGAGTACCTATACATTGTGTTGTAGAACGTTTTGAAAAACTTGTTTGCAAATGTATTTTTCAATTAATAAAGTTCGTAAGTAAGAGTAGTTCTTGTTTGTACGTTCACTATACGTGTAAATCACACAATAAAGGTTTAATAAACATTTCATATGTTACATAGCACGTCCTGTAACATAGGGCATGTTCGTTTAATTGGAACAGCCGATTATTAGGACCAAAACGATCACGTCCTGATGTGGTCCGATTAACCGGAATCTATTGTATATCAAATTTGTTTAACAAGTGGTGGTTATAGCTACCGGGCGCAACTTCTATTTGCCAGCTTTGAGCTTTGGATCTCACTGGATGAAAATTGTGTCAAAGGGTGCCAGTTATTCTGAAGCAAAAAAACTATTAGCGTTACTGTTAGATGATTAACAAATATACTTGGATGCACAGTCCAATTAACATCCAATCCATGTCTGTTCACTTTAGCGACCTAGGCCCTAAAAATATATATCACACGTTTTTAACAAAGGAAATAAAAATCTGTCTTTGAACTTTGTGGCTGTAAACAGCTGGTCACATCATCAGCCAATGAACTCTGCAGATCCACGAGCAGAGGCGGGAGTTAAAGAGCAGAATTTAGTAGCATTAGGCATGCTGTGTTTGCGATTTTCTTGGGGAAAGTGGGTAGCACCGCTGCCTCACAGCAAGAAAGTCCCAGGTTCAATTCCAGAGTGGAGCGACCTGGTTTCTTTCTGTCTAGAGTCCCTGTGTCTGCTCGGGTGCCTACCTGGGTTTACTCCGGGTACTTCGATTTCCTTCCACAGTCCAAAGACATGCGTGTTAGGTTAATTGATTACTCCAAATTGACATTGGCATGTGTGTATAGCTCGTTCTGATATAACTTTGTGTGTGTAGATGAAATGAAATGGCCACTGATGCCGACAGCGACATTAAAGAAGCCAAATAAACAAACAACTCCGTCTCCACTCCAACATCAACTCTGGTACCCATTCCATTACTCAGATCAGATCAGAGGGCGATCATGCCCCCTCCCCTTTTACATGGACTGAGCATGACAGTGAATGAATTTGAACTGCGTATGAATTCGACTCAAGTCAAAATAGAAAATTTCAGACCGAACAAAAGCTGTCCAACACAAGTCTGTCGCTTTGGAACTGAACTGTCCTGTCAGCACTTTTAAAGCTGGAGAAAAACATGAACGTCTCGTGACGCGTGTTTTTAACTGCATTTCCAGCAAGAAATCCACCCACGCAGCTGCACTTTGGCTGACTGGCCAATAAACATGAAGTGTAGATTCCTTGTGTGTGTATTTCTTCTTCTCTTTTATCTTTTCTTTCACAACTAGTGTCATGGATGTCCCAAACGTCCTCAGTGTTTTTTTTACCTGGAATTTATGGATTTATTAGGCGTCCTTACATTTCTAGATAAATGATGCAGCAGCATAGTTTGAGTTTAAGGGTCAAAGAGAGATCATGTTTTTTTTCTGGGGTTGTTTTGTTGTTTTTCTCCCTCAGAAAACTTTCATTCCTTGTTTTTAAAGTTATTTCAGCCACAGTATACAATACGGTGACATCCCATAAATGAGGCCTCTACCTCCAACCTTAAATAAGCTAGAAAAATGGAAACCTGAAATGGGTGAAACATATTTTGCCTCTGTGATCGTTTAAATCACAGCTATGTACAAAAAGGCTTAAGTAAAATTGTATAAGTTTGGTTCGTCTGTCCATAGACTGTTTCTTATGCGTAAGAACCTAAATAAATAAGAACATTTGTAGAAAATTCAAAGAAATGGTCTGTTTCATGATGATTAAGGCCATGCTGGAGTTATTAACTTCCATTGAGCCATCATGGATGATCAAAGTCCCTGCATGAGCTACCTTAACAGAGAAAAGAGAACCATTGTTTTAAGCACTATTTTACTACTGTGTGTGTGTATATATGTATGTATCTATGTATGTGTGTATATATACATATATATGTATATATATGTATGTATGTGTGTATCTCTCTCTCTCTCTCTCTCTCTCTCTCTCTCTCTCTCTCTCTCTCCCTCTCTCCCTCTCTCTCTTTATATATATATATATATATATACACACACACACACACACACACACACACACACACACACACACACACACGTGTACCTCAACAGGGGTTTTTGGTCTGCAAGTATATGAAAAACTTCACTCCAGACACAACCCGAATGCATGGTTAAACAACAAGTACATATCTGGCCTAAGACTAGTTCAGTTCCGTACAAATGAATTAGACCATATGTAGAAACGTGTGACATATAACCTGTGGATTGTTAACCACTCTCTGTTGAGCCAGAGGTTCACTTGACTGCTGTTACAGAGCATGAAGCAATCCATCAAATGCCCCCTACAACTTACACCCACAAGCTCGTATCTATGTTTGCTCCTACAGCACTGAACCAGTGAGAAGTCCTCCACTGCATAGAACATTCACATGCATGCACCTGATTCTCACATATGCGTGTGTGAGGGTGCATATACACACACTTGTGTCTGATCTTTGGAAGTGCTTTGCATGAGGCCCCAAGTTAGGTTTAAGGGCTGACAGGAACATCTAAATCCAGAACACGGCGCACTGTGACTGCAAGCGTTATACAAACGCACCTGTGCACACGCGCACACGCAGAGAAGTTTAAACTAAAACTTTGATCATTTACTCAAGAATTCCTCAAAATAACTACTGCAATTCACAGCCTTGTGATTGTAACTGTACAAAGATGTAGAAAACTTCTTACAAAATGTGGCTTTGTCCGGTGGCGATAAAGCATTGAAACAAATATGTACCGTAATTATTTACCCAAGCTTCCGTTTAGCACTGTACAGTGGTGCTTGAAAAAGTTTGCAAATCTCTTAAAATGTTCTGTATTTCTTAATAAATCTGATTTAAAATGATCCCTAATAGCATCACACAACTCCTTAAAGTAAATAAAGGGCACATGGAAAGAGAAATTGTATTCTTGGTCTTTTATTTATTCAGTCCCACAGTCCATAGGTATGCGTGTTAGGTTAATTGGTGTCTCTAAAGTGGCCCTTGGTGTGTGACTGTGCCCTACGAAGGATTGGCACCCCATCTAGGGTTGTTTCTTGCGGCCAGAATTGTCGGGTGGGTACCGATCCTCCCCCACCCCATGGATTAAGGGAAATATATTGGATTGATGGGTTTATTTGTTAAGGAAATTATCCATTATTACATGTCTATTAGAGGGTGGGGTAATCCGGGTTTCCCCCGACATTCCAAATACAGACATTAACTGATCAGAAATTGGCATCGACTTGAGTGTGTGTATGACTAGTTAAGCTCGTGTATAGTTGTAACCTTGTCTGTGTAGCCGAAATGGTCACTGATACCATTCAGTATATTTTCTTAATTTATTTATTTATTTTTTTAACCCGCGATGCACCGAGGTTCAAATTTCGAGGTTCGCTGGAAAGGTGAACCGTGAAGTGGTGAGGGAACACTGTACTTCAAAATGAAATGAAATCTCCCATAATGAAATCCCCACATTTTTGTTAGCAGTGTACCTTGTTGCTGCACATGCAGGCCACACCAGATACTGAAAGCAAAGGTTTACATAATATTTGATAGTAGTAATATTGGGTATTTTTCCTCAAAAAGTAAACGACCACATATACTCTTTTTTTTGTTTTGGGGTTCTCTTTATTCACTTTTAGTACGTCTGTGATAATGTGAAAGTGTTTTGGGTCGTATTTATGCAGTAATGTTCTGGTTGGAGGACTGTACTGTCTGATATGGAATATAAGTGGGTTAGTGTTTGGTCTTTTTCGTAGTTGAATGAGCTGAGATGTTTTATTTCCTGACCCTAGGTCAGAGTGAACATGAACATGGCTTACAAACATATCTTAAAGCTCGTCTCCATTACATCTGTCATGTTTCACATAACTTGCAAAGAACTGACTTAGTTACCATGACGTCAGGATCAGGTCAGTATCAGATGTCAGTCTATACTCAGACCTTTGATGTTGGTACCAGTACTAAAACATTCACAAGCACTGTTTGCTATTGCTCTTCCAATACTGTGCAAAAGTTTTAGGCCACCATTACGTTAGGAATGCCATTGTTTTAGCAGTGGTATTACGACTGTATATAATAGTATATCAGTGTCTTTATTGGAATACAACCAGAAAATACAGGAGCTGTATATACTGTAAAGAAAAAAGGCTACAGTGGCAAGTACACGGCTCACAAATTTGAGGGTGTGTTTCATAGGATATTTCGTTGCGAAGGATCCGCTCATTTTTGCGAGCAGTATCAAAGAAGCTTGATCAGAAACGGTATTTTTGGAAGGGAAGCAGCCAAGAAACCACTTTTTTGGAAGGAAAATGTGGTTTAAATAAAACAAGTTAAAAGTTCACAAAGATTGGAATGAAGATCAGTGGGAAAGAGGATTTAAAAATCAAATCAAATTGAATCTAATATCAAATTTAAAACAATAAGTTACATATGGTCATTCTACACTTGCTAAAACAACAGATCTAGTGTATATAAGTATAACGATTCTAGCATTTTTGTAACAAATCACAGCTGTTATAAGTGTTTGATTTTTTTTAATTTTTTTTTTTTTAATTCAGTTTCAACTCGGTGGTGCTTGCAAAGCCTTTAGCATGTTCTATATTTTTGCATCAATATCACCTGAACATCATCAGATTGTCACCCAAATCCTAAGAGTACAGTAGATGGAGCACCCAGTTAAACAATAACACGAAAATATTATTTATTGGTGTAAGGAAAATTATCCAGTATTATAAATCTGGGAGTGGCAAAAGTTCACCTCTACTATTAGGGGTTGATTTAAAGGTAAAATTGTACAAATGGAGGAAATTCAAGATCAGTGTTCACCTCAAAACTTACCCACTTACCAGGGAACCCAGGGTAACCTCTAAGGGTAATCTCGCTCACATTGCCTAGTGTAAAGGAAAAACGTTGCTCTCAAAGTTCTGCCTTTGTACCCCATTAGAGAACAGAGTAAAGGGGACTAACAAAGTATGTGGAGAACCAGATGGACTACAGTCTGTAATTATAGGACTACAAATTGGAACTAGAGTATAAAAACATGGTGGTGTACCTAATATAGTGATCAGTGTGTGTAGGTGTCTTTCTGGCTCGTGTTTATGATGCAACCACGTATAAGCAACACAGTTAACAGGGTTTTAGTGGTATTGTTGCTGGGAGTAATTTGGCAGTATTTGAAATAATGATATAACATGGTGTAGTTTAGCGCACTTTATGGTCGTATTATCTTATTGGCCTGCTTTGTGTGAGAGTTCCCTCTTGGACACTGAATGTGCTCATCAGATTGTGGTACACAACCTGTTTGTGTTCAGTTCATTGTAGGTGACGATGGTTGGGTCAGTAAGGACGAGCTGTGAGTTGGAGGAGGGTGCGGTCATTTTAGGACTTCCAGGAATGTCTGGTTCTTTCGAGTAAGGGTGTTAAATCCCAGCTTTGCCTGCTATGACTCTCAAAAGCCCAGGTTGAGCAGCTGCCTCCTTACTCAACCTCAGCTTTGTTTTATACGCTCAGGCTGGTTAGTAAAAAGGAAATGTTCACCGTAGTGGAATTTTAGTATGGAAACTATACTAAACTTGACTAAAATCTTTGGGAGCAGTCATAGGTCGAATTTGGTTTGGTTCACATGGACCCAAGTCCAAGTGTAAAAATGCTCATGCATCATAATGTCAAGTTGATTTTATTCTGTTGTAAGTATTGTGATATCCTCAAATTCTAAATCACAAATAGCAAGAGATTAAATATTACAGTGTACGTTCCAGGACCACCCGCAATAAACGCAAATCCGTGACGTAGGGACGCTGTATTTACTTAAGTATTTCTACACTATTTTAGCCGTAGAACTTACAGAACATTTGGGTAACATCGTAGGGCTTGAATGAATACAGTCTATAATAAAACTTTCACAAACGGCAAACACAAAACTGCAGATAAAAACTTGTCATGTCAGCAAGTAGCGACTTAGGCGGCCGATGCTCTAGTGTTACTTCTTACGTTTTTTTTTTTAGTTAACGTTTTTGGTGAGTATTCATCCGCTGAGTAAATACGCTATTTACTGTAATTCGTAATATTTCTATGACTTATAACATTCCTTTATTGTTAGAATATTTTTAAGTAAATTTTGTGATATTTTAAATGTAAAAGTTAATCAAATACATGTATATGTATACGTTAACTATACCACACGTATTACACATGTGCAGATCGAGTTCCACAAAAAAAACACTGCTTGAGTGGTGAAACAGATTAGATTTGTTGTTACAGACATTTTGCGTAGCTTACGTATCACTGTAGTTTGTTGTACGTCTGATATTTTGTACCCAAACCACCTCCACACTACTAAAGTCGCTCCCCTTTATGGGTTAATATCCACCTCCACAGAACCCACTTTCTGTCATATCTGTTGCTCTGCCTATGAGTTACGTAATGAAAGTTCGCCATACTCCGTGTAAATCCATTAGGTCATTACGTAAAGATGTTGGAATATCTCGATTCAGATGTTTTATGTCGTTTAAAAAATATATACCGGTGTAATCGCGAACTATACGATATGGCACAGCCTATATGAAATGAATCAGCTTATAAAAGTGAAACTCATGATTTTTTTTAATTTTATTTTGAATTCCAGATGCAGATTTATATACATCTAGATTTATATATGATGCTCACAAAAAAAGGGGATACTTCAAAAAGAAACACCCCATAATGAAATATCCCCTAATCTCTGTGAGCAGTGTATATGTGGACAAAAAACACATTGCGCATGAGAGCAGTAAAGTTACACTGATGATTATAAATTGTAATATAATTATTTATTCCTGTGACCAATATTATTATTAAGTGTAATTTAGATTTTTTTTTTTTTTGTTTCAGAGCAGATGAAATACTGATTTAAATTTGAGTTCATATGGACCACCTCTTACCCAGGTTTCTCAAACGTATTAGGTTACATATTTGTACTCGGGTGACCTTTTTCCTCACTCACTACTGGAAATCCAAACCCAATCAAATGGACAGGAAGGTGATAAGAGCTGAAGAGAGGAAGTCCAATAACTTTGATTGCATTAGTTCATGCCGTTCTGCTTGTAAATGGAGGTTAATAATTCCTTCTAAAAACTGAGCTGTGGGTTACTTGGCCCTGTATGATCTTGGTTACTCGTCGGTCCGTGTACTGCAGTTGCATATTCTTCGAAAACTGTAGCGTTGGTATATTTAGGTTCCACAAACTTCTTATTTATGAGTTTTATCTTTAATGTGTAAGTATGATCAAATTCAAAAGTGTAAGAGCAAAACAACCAAATAATGTATTGATCCAAATGTCATTAGTATCAGTAATATTAACCATTTCAGTCCTGAAATTATTTAAATAAAGCATAAATTATTTCTGTAAATAAGTTTGTGTAGAGAATCAACATATTTCAGTACTATGCAACCTCAGAATTTGTTTCGTATATCCGTTCGAATCCTTTTGTTCCAAATCTGAAGTTGTGTACAGGTTTTACCGTTGTTCGAAGTCTGAATTTTTGTTTCAATTTAAGGGCAAAAAAATCTGGACAGATGGCAGAATTAGACTGAAGAAATGTTCAAATTCCGAAGATCAACTTAAATTTTCAGCAGTTTTTAAACATTTTCTGATGACTCCAAACGATCTGATGTTTGGAGTCCAAATGAAAATACTGAACAGGAGTACCCGGAGTAAACCTACGCAGACACAGGAAGGACATGTAGACTCCACACAGAAGGGTCCATATTGCTCTACCCTGAGATCTGCCCCAGGACCTTCATGCTACCCCTCCTAATAATGAACTATATTCTATCTGAATCCATTTTATTTTTACTTTTGGCCCTTTTTTCCTTTCATCTTATTTGCACTTTGTATTACAACTATCATTACTTGGTAGTGTTTATATAAAACGTACACCTTTTGTAGCATGCAGTGTTAGAGCAGGGTAGGGAATTGCCACCTTGGGTAGGAACAACTTATTTGGTAGAAGATTTTAGCGTCAGTATTAAAATAGTGTTTCCTCGCCACTTCACGTTTCACCTTTTACGGACTCGATGCATCGTGGGTTTTCAAAAAATATGAATGGGAAAAAAATATATAGCAAATTTTCGCTGTCTACCGTTTTTTTGCGGAACGTTTACATTCAAAAATCACAATTTATAAAAAATATCTAAAGAAATCTGAATTCTAACAATAAAGGAATGTTATAAATGATAAAATATGATTTACAGTAAATAGTTGTTGTATCTACTCAATGTGTAGGATATTTTGGTGCTGTAAGCTCGGTACGGACGGAGCATGTGTGATACGAGAGTGATGTATGGTGTGTTAAGTAAAGAGAACGTTAGATTACTTCAGCGTGTTGCTTGATTATTCAACAGTTAAGAACACTACAATAGCGTATTTACTCAGCGGATGAATACTCCCCAAAAACGAGAAGTAAAACTAGATCATCGGCCGTCTAAGTCGCTACTTGCCGACATGACAAGTTTTTATCTGCGGTGTTGTGTTCGCTGTTTGTGAAAGTTTATTATAGACCGAATTCATTCAATCCCTATGATGCCACCCAAACGTTCTGCAAGTTCTACGGCTAATAGTGTATAAACACTTAAATAAATATAGTGTTCCTACTTTGCGGATTTTCGTTTATCACGGGTAGTCCTGAAACTTTTTTTTTTTTTTTTTTTTTTGAAAACTCAAACCTTCATGTAAAGTAAATTCAGTCTGAGGAAAAAAAGATAAAAATAAAAATAAATAAATAAATAAATAAATAAAATAAATAAATTGGCCAAAATACTTGATTCTCAGAAAACTGTGTGTCACAATTGTCACCCCTGCATTTAATGCTTTGTACAACCTGCCTTTCCCAATAAAACAGCATGTGTTCCTTACTGGTTATAATCTTTATATATATATAAAAATAACTAATAATACAATAAACTACATTTGGTATACTAACTTTCGCTCAAAGGTCCGATTGACTTGTTTCAGTGTAATATTAAGCTAATTCAACAAAAATCAGCATCAGCACTTGTGGGGGTGATCTGTTTGGAATACAGCTGTTACTTTGATATCACTTCTATAATAACAAATAACATGAGACATAAAACAATATATACTGATCCCAGAGGGAAAACTCAGTAAGTTCAAATGATAAACAACTTAACAGCTGTTGAACAAAAAGTACCATGTAAACAGACTTCAAACAATTACAATTAATCATGGGATGCGTTTTATTTGGGAAGTATGCTAGAGACTACAAAATATCCATCCAAAGAAGTTAAACTTATTTTACTGTTAGATAGACCGGATTTACTAACAGCAATATCTGGCAAGATTATTCATTTAGCAAAAATAAAATTGAGCCAGATTCCAGTTAATAGTACATTTAATATGTACTTCAGTGTCTGCCTAGAAATGGGTCTTCACTAGAGTGTGGCTTTCCTGTTTCTTCTATTTACTAATAGCAAATGACAGGGAAATTGACAAGAGTTTTATAACTATCAATGATTACCTGATAAACTGCCATGCCTCAAAACAACATTATGGTTTAATTAGTATAAAATAGTATGTCAATGACTATAACAGAGAGCATTCTCTAACACAAGCACAGAACATACTGAACCAATCAAATTGTAAATACTTAGTGTTATCCAATTCATTTAAAGAGATATTTCATACAGATTTTTCTCTCTTGGTTTACTTCACTTGAACAAAATACAGCATTTGTTCATTCCTTGTTGTAATATTATACTTAGCCAATCTTTTAAAGTGATGCGATTAAATTTCAATTTCAATCTAAGCAGACTTACGAAATTGCATCATTCTTCACAATTACTATATCATGACCAAATTCGTACTTACCTCACCAAATGCTCCTCGGCCAATCACTTTCAGGATTTCAAAGTCCTCCTTGTGCAGTCTCATCTGCTTCACTTTACATGTGAAAGGTTTAGCTAGGGAGGGGGGAGAGAGAGAGAGAGAGAAGTTAAAGAACTTGGGGCATACGCACATTAGTCAATCGGCACTGTGCCTGAGCATGTTTGAACCATAAATAGCTGATCATTTGACTAGTGTGGCCACCTCACACCATGGCCAGATCAAGTCTACAGTTCAGTTGGACTACAGTACAACACGTATGTAGTGTCACTGCCAGTCATGTCCGAGCATGGAACACATCATCAGCTGCCTCTCTAAGAATCTAATGCGTCCAGAATGAGTATTGAGCATAATAATCGCAATAGCGTGATGACAGCATGCTTTCAGATAAGGTTTACTTCGATCTGTGGAATAACTAGAAATATCTGAGGTGATACCCAAACAACCTCATAAAACACATGGATTGCAGTAAATCAGGGGTCGGCAACCTGTGGCATGCAATACAGGTTTGCTTGGCACACTTGCAGCCCTGCACGTAAAAAGTGTATTTTATGTGCAGGGATGCGAGTTATTAGAAGGATCTGTTCCTACACTTTTTGTCTCGTTCCCTAGCTCTTGATTAACCTTAACGAGCATAAATTACTCCACCTTAACTCCACTCGCCACCTCCCCCTATGGCCAATTACGGTGGAATGATTTTGCTTGTTTAAGGTAATCAAGGTGTCGGAGTGAGTCGCTTTTAATGCAAACTTTAAAATATGTCTGCTAAACGCACAAAAGTGGATGTTCCTTAATTTCAACAACAATGGACAGATTTGTATGGATTTTTTCAACAAAATGACCGGGCTGTATGTGCCACATGCTGTGAAAGTGTCGTTAGTCGCACATCAAGTCTGCGCCGTCATTTTAAGACAAAGCACCAAAGCTCATTTAAGGATGATGCTGAAAAAAAACAATCAATCAAACGAGCAATTTCAAGGTACTATAAACAGACGAGTGTTCTTCAAAATTTATGTCATGGTAAAAGTTATGCCACACTTGCAGGTTACAAAATAGCTCAGTGCAATGCTAAACGTGGAAAGCCATTTACTGATGGAGAATACATTAAAGAAGCCTTTTGTGCAGCAAGTGATTTGTTTGACGGTTTGCCGAACAAAAACACTATCATTGCTAGGATTAAAGACGTGCCTGTTTCAGCAAGAACAGTTGAGCACCGTATTACAGATATGGTGGGTAATATCAGGGAGCAGCAGGTGACCGGACTGAAGGACTGTGCTGTGTTTAGCGTTGCGCTTGATGAAAGCGTGGATATTAATGATTTGTCTCTTTTGGCAGTTGTGGCCAGATTCTGTGACTTTGTTGGAGTACGAGAGGAGTTATGCTGTTTAAAACCCATGTACGGCACCACAAAAGGTGAGGACTTGGCTAAAACCTTTATTGAATATTTTGAAATGATTGCCATTGATATAAAAAAAAATAATTTAAAAAAAATTTAAAAAAGTAAAAATCGCTGCAATCACCACTGATGGCGCCCCCGCAATGGTGGGAAAGCAAAAAGGATTCGTCAAAATAATTGAAGACAAAGTTGATCACCTTGTTCTTAAATTTCACTGCATAATACACGAGGAAAATCTGTGTGCAAAGATGTCGTATTCTGATCTTAACACAGTGATGGCAACGGTTGTGAAAATCTGAATTTTGTGAAGCTCACTCTGCCTTAACTCACAGGCAGTTCCAAGCACTGCTTGATGAAATGGATTGTGCATACAAAGACATCCCGCTTCAATCCAGTGTCCGGTGGCTGAGTAGTGGAAAAGTGCTCGAGAGTTTTGTGAATTGTATTGATGCAATCAAAGCTTTTCTTGTTGACAAGGACCAGAATTACCCAGAGCTGGAAGATGTCAGATGGCTTGAGAAACTTATGTTTTTGACTGATATTACATCACACTTGAATGAACTCAATGTTTGCATGCAGGGAGCTGGACAAACAGTCATGGGGCTGTTTGAGACATGGAAGTCATTCACATCCAAGCTTAAAGTTTTTGCAGAAGACATAGAAAAGGGGACATTTCGCTATTTCAAACACTTGAGAGAGCTCTCCACTTGAAATTTAGTCAGAACAGCCAACATTTCCATGTACATGAGAGAACTTGAGTTGGAATTTGACAGGAGATTCCAAGATTTCCAGACACATGGACCAATGTTTTCCTTTCTCATTCATCCGGATTACACAAAATTAGTGTGAAAGACATGGACTTGTCAATTTTCCAATGGATAGGCATTGATGATTTTGAAATGCAGCTGATT
>JAVSBV010015943.1:0-12311 GCA_033117975.1 Parotocinclus spilosoma | reverse complement strand
TATTGACGCGACATTTCAGAAAATGCTTGTAAAACAAAATTGGCCGTTTCTCAAAAAACGTACGTGATATGAAAATTACGAGGTCATTTCTGTGATCAGCATCAAAAAAACTATTTAGAACACCAAAAATCGTCAAGGAAGCAAAAACCTTGTAAACCAGTGTTATTATATCCATGTACATTTCTCCAACTTTGGAGATGCTGCCCTCTGTTGACCGAATATTACACGCAAAAAGGCGAATGTTTCGTTTGGTAATAGGGGGCCCTGTGGAGCCAATTCTGGAATTTAATAGACGTGGGTGAATGGATCTGGACCTGGAAGAACCTTGATGGATTTCTGCTAAATAGGATCTGTTAAGACAATTAATTTGTTTTATCTTATTGAATTGTTAAATGCGCAGCTTTATTTCTGCTGACTTTTCTTGCTGATATTATTTCTTTCTGTATATGAATGTAGCTACCTGAATGTTTGAACAAGAATGTATTCTACTGAGTCTTCACTTGAAACAGTGCACCACTTATTTGTAATAAGACTTTTAAAAGTTTAAATAATTGTGCAAACTCAAATCAGAAAAAAGCTGAAGAAAAGTATGGAAAATGCATGTTTCTTACATTTATTGTAACCTTTAATTCGTTGCAGACCGTATGACCCATTTCAAAGACAGTTGGGACGGAGAATGTTGCCATTTCTTTTCACCAAACATAAAAGATGTTTTGGCACAGAGGATAGCAAGCGATAGTGTTGCAGGTGTTATTTTGTCCCATTCTTCCTGCAAACATGTTTTAAGATACGGGTTAAAATACGTATATGTCATTTTTTTATTTCTTGTTTCAATATTCTTCATTCTCTGCTCTGAGATCCAAATGTACTTTTCTGCATTTATGCTGCCATCAAAGAAGCCTAAGTGACCTTTAGCAAGGGCACAGACACAAACTCATAGCATGACAGATCCTGGCTATTGGACTTGTTGCTGATTACAGTTGGGATGGTCCTTTTTGCCTTTGGTCCAGAGAACACGGCTTCCATTTCAAAACGCTGGGGTGGAAATTTATTAACAAGTGAAATGATGCTGACCAGACAAAACATAAAATATCTCAGGTTGGCAAAAGTGAATATTATAAACACTATGTTTTATATGCATTTTTCATACTGTCCCAATTGTTTTTCTTATGTGGGTTGTACAAATGGAATAATGCAGGAAATTCTGGAAAAGATTTTCCTCGTACTTGTGATTTGAGAGTGTTAAATTAATTGATGCGTTTCAAACGCATGCTTTAGACATGCTGTAGACTGCAACTTCTAAATCAAAGAACTACATTTTATTAGCGTGATTACCAATTTTCAGCATGTATCAGCTATGAATCTGGTCTGATAATTAGAACTAAAATAGGAGAGAATTCAAAGCAGCATACAGCAATTTGAGTGGGTTCCAAAACTGCATGTGCACCAGTCAACATAACTAAAAACATAGCTGAAATTCTCAGATGAAATATTCATGGCCACACGAGACGAACTGCACCAGTAAAGCAGAGGAGTGGTTGCAGGGTAAAGCTCACTGATGGAAACAGTTTTACACGTTAATTTCTGTAACCCCCAAATCAGAGAAAGTATGGAAAATGAAAATAAATAATGTTACTGTTGGCTTTTATTTAATTGCAGACAGTATGAACCCAATATTTAATTTTTTCAGTTTCAATTTTGTCTGGTCAATCTAATTGCATTCGTTAATAAACATCCATTGCTGCATTTCAAGCCTGGAATACATTCCAAAAAAGTATGGGACAGTAAAACTAAAACATGATGATGTTCCTTTTCAAGCACTACAATATGGAGTTCACAAATGACATTTAAAATTTTACCGTGCAAAAAAGAAGCCTCATGTTATCTCCAGAAGCACTGTCAACCTCTTTGGGCTCGGAGGCAACAAGGATGGACCATCGTACAGAGGAAATGTGTACTGTGGTCAGATGAATCGGTAGTCCAGGTCTTTTTTTTTTTTTTTTTTTGATGAAATGGACAGCATGTGCAGTGGACCAAAAACAAAAAAAAACTTATAGACTAGCCTGCTGTCATCTCCTATCCCTAAGGAGGATGTCCAAAGAATTCTGAAATGAAAATTGCTACGACAATGATTCCATACTGATGCTTGCCTTAAGACATGTATGCCTAAGGAATTCGACAAAATATCACACAATTAATCAGTGTTGTGAAAAGGAATTATAACATAATTTTAAGTCCCATTTTTTTGTGTTATTTTGTAGGTGTGAAATGCAGGAATGGATATTGATTTTTTTTATCCACTTAATCCTTTACAGGGTTATGGGAGAGCCGGCACCATAGGGCACAAAGGACAGGATGTCAATCCATCATAGAGCACATACTCTTACACACTTAGACAAACTCACATTTAAAAACGCAAACAAGCATATCTTTGAAACTAGATTACCTGGATGATACCCACACAGACACAGGGAGGACCCAGACGACTCCATCTGGGGATTAAACCCAGGACCTTCTCACAATGAGGCGACAGTGCTACCCACTGAGCCACTGTGACACCCCGTTTTGGCTTCATACTGTTTGCAGTGAAATAAAGGTCAAGGTAAGTGTAAAAAAAAACGGTTTATTTTTCATTCGCATTTTCCATACTGTCCAAACCTTTACTGATTTGGGATTGTAGAATAAGTTACAGGACACAGGGTAAGGTGAACCTCTTGAGCCAGTATTAACAAAAACTGTACATAGTTGACTAGTTTTCCAAAAGCTGGTATTCATGCCAGAGCTGCCATTTAGAAAACGTATTAATCAAAGTGCATGGCGAAAAAGATAACCTGGCACAAAACATGATGCCTTTAGCTGTAACAAAAATACAGTCTGATGAACCGACAGTCACGATTATTTCAACAGTTGTGCAGATTAAAGGAAGCCATACGATGTCTTCAAGACAATATTTGCACAGATCATTAGGTCAAGTTTTTATATTTGTAACAGCCATAAAATATAAGGCAATTTTACAGAAGCAGACAAAATCTATAATATAGGTACTCTTTCCTAATGATTTTTCTACATAATGTCACCACATATACCCTGCTCACAAAAATTAGGGGATATTTTATCTCCTTATATTGTGAGCAGTGTATTTCAAATATTCAGGATTTGGGTTGATAAACCTGAGACTGGAGTCAACTTCTTTCACCATTGTAACTGAAGTGATATTGTGAAGCAATACAACCCCAATTCCAATGAAGTTGGAATGATGTGTAAAACATAAATAAAAATAGAATATGATGATTTGCAAATCCTTTTCAACCTATATTCAGTTGAATACACTACAAAAACTAGATATATAAGAACAGAACGTTTCAAATATTAACTTGATGTCTGCAACACGTTGGGCCAGGGGAAACAAAAGACTGGGAAAACTGAGGAATGCACAAAAAAACACCTGCTTTAAATATTCCACAGTTAAACAGGTTAATTGGAAGCAGGTGAGTGTCATGATATGGTATAAAGGGAGCAGAACCAAAAGGCTAAGTCGTTTAGAAACAAGGATGGGTTCACCACTTTGTGAACAACTATGTGAGCAAATAGTCAACAATTTAAGAGCAATGTTTCTTATGATTCAGAGAATCTGGAGAAATCTCTGCAAGTAAGTGGCAAGGCCAGTAACCAATGTGGAATGCTTATTACCCTCAATCCCTCAGGCGGTACTACATTAAAACCGACATCGTTCTTTAACAGATATTACCACATGGGCTCAGGAACACTTCAGAACACCTACAATCTACCATGCAAACGAAAGCCATACATCAACAACACCCAAAAACTCTGCCGGCTTCTCTAGGCCTGAACTCATCTGAGAGTGACTGACACTAAGTGGAAAAGTGTCCTTTGGTCTGACACACATTTCAACTTGCTTTTGTGAATTATGGACGTCGTGTCCTCAGGCCAAAGCGAAAAGGTCTGTCCAGATTGTTATCAGCACAAAATTTAAAAGCCAGCATATCTGACGTTATGGGGGTGTGTTAGTGCCCATGTCACGGGTAACTTATATGACACACATATGCACATATGTGAAGGCACAATTAATGCTGAAAGCTATATACAGGTTTTAGAGCAACATATTCTGCCATCCAAGCAACATCTTTTTCAGGGACGTCCCTATTTACTTCAGCAAGAAAATGCCAAGCCACATTTTGCATGTGTTAGAACAGCATGGCTTCGTAGTAAAAGAGAGCAGGTACTAGACTGGTCTGACCCCAGCTCAGACCTGTCTCCCTCTGAAAATGTGTGATGCATTATGTGTGCAAAATACAACAACGGAGACCCCAGACTGTTGTGCAAGTGAAGTTGTACATCAAGCATATATGGGAAATAATTCCACCTCCAAAGCTTCAACAATTAGTGTCCTCAGTTCCCACATGCTTACTGAGTGTTGTTAAAAGGAAAGGTGATATAACACAGTGGTAAACTGTCCCAACTTCTCTGGAACGTGTTGCAGGCATCAAATAAAAAATAAATAATCAAATTTATCTGTTTGAACGTTAAATATCTTGTCTTTGTAGTGTATTCAATTGATTATAGGTTGAAAAGTATTTGCAAATCATCGTATTCTGTTTTTCCAACTTTGTTGGAACTGGGGATGTAAACTAACTGGAAGATTTTCTAACACACCACCACAAACTTTACAGGACATTTCGGATGACATTCCCACAAGGTTTAAAGCTATTTTCACAAAGAAAACAAGTGACCATTGTCCTTACTTGCGCCTTGATATTAATTTTATAATTTAATTAATTTATTTATGTATTTATGTTTTCTTTATTTTGACCATGTCCTCCTAGTTCTTTCTCTTCTCTGTTTTATTTCCAAATTAGTTGAGGTGACACATGCACACTTCTCCAAATTGTGAAAATGCCACTATTTGTTGACTTGGATATTATTTTAAATGGGTGCTAGTTTTCATTAAACACTGCTCAGGGAAGCAGTGGGAAGTTTATTACATGCAGGTAAAAGTGCTCCCTGGATGGGACACCAGTCCAGTCCAGGACCTTGTAACAATATCACATGTCCTTCATTTAACAAGCCCTGTCTGATGTTCGAACCCATCTTCTCAGGAACTGCTGCTTCTCAGCAGCTGGCTAATGCCTCTGAGCTACAGGAGCTGCTTAATACTATATGGTTTTGCCATAATAATGTACAACCAGTAAGCTCAACAGTAGTAGTAAAGTCGTGAAAAAAATACTGTCAAAATACCTAAACTGTCAAAATACCTTGTAACAGATATGTGATTGATAATCTTGTAAACACTGTTGATATTGCACATGCAATACACAATGGCTAAAATGCCAAATACTAGTTTATTTGTACTACAATAAAGAACACTCTTCTGTTTCTTTCTTTATGCAATTTGAATAGATAGGTCTCATTTATGTTTAAGCACAACTGTTCATACAGATTTTATAAACTCGTCCAATATATTTCAAACAAGACTACTTTTATCATCTTAATTGTCTGACCTGGAAGGTAGTTTAATGTAAATCAAAAAGCAAAGACACAACCAGCATGCATTTCCCAAAAGCTTCACATTGTTGTATAGCAGTATTTTCTTTAAAAGTGCTCTGCATGTTCAAAGATTTTGGGAAACAATCATGGATGGAAGAAGCTCTCAAAGCAAGTACAAAATTAGTTATTTTTGAAATGGTTGGTCAAACGACCCCAAAAACAAATCGTTCAAACACTTCAAATGAAAAAGAATATATTTTAAAAACTAAGTAACAAACACTGTACAGAGTCAAGAACATATCCTGATTAACAAGCTTAAAGACAGGTTGTTGTTTCTTTATATGATGTTCCCACATTTAGGACACACCCAGTGTCCTGTTCAGAAGCACTCTTTGTGCATCTGTGAATGTGCATATGGGCTTTAATGCCATGTCCAGACTTGGAGATTGCTGATAGTTTTGCCATCAATCAAATGAAAATCTTCATCTGTTTAGGTCTAGCCTGTCAATGCACAGTGTTCCCAAAAGGTAGGTTGCCTTTAGTTAGCTGTAGGTCAAGACAGAAATGTCTATAAGGGTCATACAGTACTTGGAGTCCAGCTATCCAATGTGGGAGTCTGTCACAACATAAACATGCTAACTAATCTCCCCACAAATTGTTTCTCAATATTTAAAATATTACCAGTCACTGGAGGCTTACCTCATAATTGTGCACATTTCATACAGTACCAGACAGTATTCTGTTTCTGTTAAACCGTTCTTTTTATAATACATCATATGAATGCCTTACTAGTTTGAGGCATATGTGAGGGAGGTTAGACGTTGAATGCCAGTGGTTAAATGGAAACGCACGCCCTTTATCTTTACCGTTTATGTTAATTGCCTCTTCAGGATTCCAATAGACAAGTCACTTAAGGGTGTTTTTAAAGGTCCATACATGGAGCCTGATCCTGCATTCCATACAAGGTATGCAAAAATGAGAACCAGCTCCTAGCTTCATCCTATTACGGATACAATCTGATGGCACAGGACATTTAGGGGCCATCATGACTCCAACGAGGTCTCTTCATAGATGTATTAATCTGCTCTTCCACTTCATACTGCTCGTTGTTCCTTTTTAATCTGTTCGTCTGTGGAGGCGAAACAATGATAAATGTTAATTATCTAAAATATATGACCTAATGAACATATTAAACATATGTTTACATAACTTCTGTAGCAGTATACCCATATAGGACTTGCAATATCATTACTCCTCTAAGAATAAATACAATTTTAAGAAAGAATAATAAATAAGAATGTTTAATAATAAAATAAAATAAAATAAATATATATACTATAACACAAGATAAGATGTTGTAAAAGATAAGATAAATCACAGTGTTGTCGTTATGATAAATACAGGCGATTCCGGTTAATGGGACCACATCGGGGCGCGATCGTTTTGGTCCTAATAACTGGCTGGTTCGATTAAACGAACATGTCCTATGTTACAAAGCGGGACGTGCCATGTAACATATTAAATGTTTATTAAACCTTTATTGTGCGATTTACACGTATAACGAATGTACAAACAAGAACTACTGTTGCTTACGAACTTTGTTCATTAAAAAATACATTTGGAAACAAGAAATGATCTACAACACAATGTATAGGTACTCGCATAATACTGTAAAAAACAAGTTCTTACTAAATTCCAGTCCAAGTTTGAGGAACTTATCCAGTGTGAATTGACGCGCTTTTGCAGTGGCTAGGTGGTGACTTGTGGCTTTTTTTTTGTGGTAAATGGAAATGTTAGGCAAAGACCTGTATGTGGCAGTAAAGGGCTGGGGAGAAACTCGGGAGAGACTAAGAGTTTCTTCACGGATATTACATACTGTACACGTTCTTTGGTCCATTTAAGCAGATGTATATTACACGTATATAATAGGATTTGTTTTGGTACTTTAGGATTTGGTCCGAATAAGCAGCTGGTCCCATTAACTGGTGATTCTATTAACCGGAATCGAATTATTAAAAATATATATAAAGTAAAACTATACAAGTAAATACTAAGCTTTATAGCAACTTAAAGCAACTGTTAGCAGGTAACCAAACTGTTACTTATGAACATAAGCATCGAGACTTAGGTGGCCTAGTGCTTAAGGTACTGGACTATAGATCAGAAGGTCTACGGTTCAAATTTCACCTCTGCCAAGCTGTTGGGTCATTAAGAAAGAATCAACCCACAATTGCCTGGAGTGTAAGACTGTATGAACTGTAAGTCACTCTGGGTAAGAGCATTTGCCAAAATACATCAATTTAAGTGAGCATGATATTCAGGCATCGGTTTGTTTCTAGTGTTTTCTATAGATTTTATTTTACAGAATGGTATATATAAAATATGCATTTTAATTAAAACAATAATTAACTGATGGGGTATATTGGTTTCAGTGCACTTTATAGAAACAAAACTGCTGTAGTATACAGTTCAATGCATATAGATTTTGTAGTGTACAGTAGACATAGTGGCTGCACTGTGGCACAGTGAAGAGCACTGTTACCTCAGTAGATATCTGCCTTCTCATAGCCACTTCCTGTGTGGACTGTGCCCTTTCCTTTTTGTGGTGTTTTTTCTTGTTTTTTGTTTACACCAATCGAATGATTAAATTTTTCAGCCATCATCTGTGCATTAAACAAATTCTAAGAACCAGTCCACTTTTTATAATGAGCAGAGCAGTGTCTGGTCATTAAAACACCTTGTAATTCCATGTCAGCAGTTTCTGGTCACATAAACATATAATATGTCTTTAGACTAATGATTCAGAACCTGGATAAAATTCTGATATTACCCACCCATGAGCTGTTTTTAAATATGATTTTAGTTTAAAGAAGGATTATATAAAATAAGAAGTATTTAAATGAATGCATCAACAAAGAAAGTAATCATTAGGCCAAATGTTTTTAATTGCTTGTTTCTTGGATGTCCCTACTTAAGAATCTTCTGAGGAGGAAGGGAAAAAAAAATAAAAGTAAATCTTTATTTTTCAGGAAGGAGGAAGAAATCAAAATATTTTCTTTAACCCAAAATAAATTATTTAACCTTCAATTAAATTAAAGTAAATCTGGAAAAAAAATAAATGAACAGAAGAAAACCGTTGCCTCTCCACCGGAATTTTTTTTTTGTATTCTTCAAATATGAACGTCGTCAGATCCGCGAGAAACAAGCTAAAAAAAAAGTCTGGCCCTACCACCGACATGGCTTTGAGATCCTTGCACGGATTTGCACTTAAGCACCCTTCATTTCATCTTACTACCAAGCAGGACATCAAATCTGCTCATTTAGCTGAGGCAGTGCGCTTTGTATGACATTACTGTGGTTTACCATATGGCTGACACATGGCTGAATACTCATCCATCGGCCACATACAGGCAGGAATTCGGCCATGTAGCATAGCATGATCCAACCTTGATCTCTGTACACACAGGGGTGAGGGGCTGGGGTAAAAATGGTCGCGACACAGTCACAAATGATTGGCTCAGTATTTTTTTTTATTGATTTACATGGATGCATGCGCTGTGAAGAGATGCTTATTTCGAGCTATTCATTGAGCCCTCGATATGGCTCCTCATGACCTGGGACAGAAATCTGCTGAGGTTCAGTACTGATGGGCTAAATAAGGCTAGCTGCTCAGGAAGTGAATGACAGAAAATCCCTGCTATGCCTTGTCTGATTAGCTTAGGGGACATGGAAGGTTAAATTCCCTGCTAATAGCTACATATTAGCCCAAAAGCAGTCTGTATTGCCCGTGGGGAAGTTGTTAGCCTTTAACCTAGCGATGAGGGTAACTAAGCTTCGAGCTTTCTTTGGCCTTTTCTTCGGGAAGGGGGAGTTTGAAAATAAATACACATTCTGCTATTTAAAATGAGCATTGAGAAAAATATCTTTCAGTATAAATACACATGAGCCTTCACTTACTTACATGAGGCACTCTGATAAATAGCTTGAGGCTAGACCTCAGGATATGTTGCTGTCCACACACACACACACCCACACACACACACACACATAAAACATACACAACAGCTAGATAGCATGATGAAATCTTTGCCTGCTAATTCAAAGCAGATACATGGGTATCATGTTTTTAAGGGGAAGAAAGGTGATTTCAGTGAGTTTAAACATGGCATTGTTGGTTGTGCTAGATGGGCTGGTCTCAAACTGCTATCTACTGAATTTCTTTTTCACACAGCCATCTTTATGGTTTATAGAAAATTGTCAGAAAAAGAGAAAATACCATGAGGGGAGTTCTTTTGGTTAAAACTGAATTGTTGATGCCAGGGGTTAGAGGAGAACATTCTCCAAACATTCTTCACAACAAATATATGCAGAAGAGCATCTTTGAGCATGAAGCACTTGGATCTTGAATAAGATGGACTACAGCAGCAGAAGATGCCACTTTTGTCAGCTATGAACGATTTGCATGGGCTCACCAAAACTGGACAAGAAAAGATTGAAAAAAACATTGCTCTCGATTTCTGATGCAACATAATGCACTTACTGAGCATCCTTTAAACACCATATCATACCGGAATATTGTTACTGACTGTGTCCATGCATTTATGACCGAGTTGTACAGACTTCTGATGACAACTTCCAGCAGGATGACCGTGTCACAAAGCTCAAATCATCTTAATTTAAGATTGAGATAATTTGACTTTATCCAATCCAAAAGATTTTGGATGTGGTGGAAAAGGAGAGACACATCACGGATTGGCAAATCATGCCAATATAGGCCAAATCCCTAAGGTTTCTATCACCTTGTTAAAACTATGCTACAGTTAATTAAGGCAATTCTGAAAGCAGAAGTGAGTCTAACACCATACTAACAAGGTGTACTTAATAAAAGGGGTACTGAGTGTATAATTTGATTGAGGAAGATAGCAGCCAATCCACAGCAAATCCCTGGTATGCAAAAAGTTATAAACCCCTCCAATGCAAACAGGCAATATAGCAAAATATTGATTAAAATAATTCATGTCACTGCATTGGTGTGTACTCTGTCATATTTTATTACACAATGTCATAGGTTAATTAACAGTTATATAACAGTCAGCCATCACAATCCTGCTGACACATTTACGTGGCGCTAAAACAAACACTGAACCTGTGATTTTTAGTGTATCATTAAGTGAATTTATTGTTATAGTAGTTTAACAGAACTGTATCCCTAACTTAACACACAATGTTCAACATGTCTCATTGAAATGCTAAAATCTATCAGTGTTTGTTTGTTTATTTGGCTTCTTTAACGTCAGTATTGGCATCAGCGGCCATCTTAGTGACACACAAAGTTCTATTCATACACAAGTTAATCTCAAGACTAGTCATATATATAAACACACACAAGTCATTTCCAATTTAGAGTAATCAGTTAACCTAACATGCATGTCTTTGGATTGTGGGAGGAAACCCGGAGTAAACCCACACAGACACAGGGAGGGCATGCAGACTCCACACAGAAAGGACCCAGGCCAGTCAACGCTGGGACTGCTTGCTGTGTTTTATAAAACCAGAAATGCTACCAAAAATGTAAAAGAGCGTCAAATGGTACAATGTTGTTTTCTACCTTCAAGACTGTGATTCTCATTTCTATAAGTGGATGTCGCTTTTACTAATTCTTTGTCATTTATACGTGAATAACATATGAGACAGATTCTTAACATCTTATTAACATCTGATGGCCGTTAAACGGCACATATCTGTATGTTGGACATAATTCACTTTTTATAGGTGCACTTGAGCTAGTCAGCGTAGCAGCTCGCAACTAGATCACAAACCTTGTGCATTATCAAAGCTAGGCTTATCTCCCCCTACCAGCAATTCTGCTAAAACCCAGATGAGTGTTTTAAGTCAGTACTGAAAGCTATGAGAATGGATTCTCACTGGGTAGAAATCTGCTGTAGGGCTGAATGTAGGAAGGTTGATCTTGATGCTCTTATTCTTACCATAAGCGTTATGGAAGGCATCACAGCAGGTCTAGAATCTGCATCCCTGTAGGGACTAAATAGGGAAGTAATAGCTGCTGCAGTGTGGCCTGGAGATAAGAGTTTATCTTTTAGAATCCAGTTTAGAGGGTGGAGGGAATGAGAGTGCTGCAGTGAGAATGAGAGAAAGAGACATGGCAGAGAAAATTGTGATGAGCAACATGTTAACAGGGTCTCAGAGTAGAAAGGAACGGATTGGCAAAAGAAGAAAAGATGGAGAGCGTCACATTCCTAAGGACTTCTTTCCCCCTTTTTGTGTATAGTGTACATTGAAATACGTAATTGTGTTAAACATGCCTACATCTTAGAACATTTCTTTAATTTCGTTTAAAACAAAAGGTCTGTTTTAACACTGACCTCTTGTGCTTCAGCAGCGACGATATCCATGACATCATCAGTACATGAGAGGGGAAATATCCTTTTTAACTAACATAACTAACAGAATCTAAAAAGCATAACATCTTTATTCATTTTCTTTTTTGTTGATATTTGCTATTTTGTATTTATAAGAATTATCCTTGGTGTAGAGTTTAAATATACAGTTATCTCTATCTATTGATTTATTTGATTTACCTTCATGTGTTGGCTACTCTGAGCTTTTTGTTTTATATATTGCTCTAGGGTGTACACATTCTCCTCGGGGGATGCGTTACTAAATACAGTTGAATACGGTTAATTGGACCACCGGTTAATGGGACCAGCTGCTTATTCTGACCAAATCCTAAAGTACCGAAACAAATCCTATTATATACGTGTAATGTTATTCGCTTATTTGGACCA
>JAVSBV010015933.1:0-12311 GCA_033117975.1 Parotocinclus spilosoma | reverse complement strand
AAGACAACACAAGTAAACACAAAATGCAATTTGTAAATGAAGGTGTTTATTATTAAGGGAGAATAAAAATCCAAACCGACATGGCCCTGTGTGAAAAAGTGATTGCCCCCTAAACCTAATAACTGTTTGGGCCACCCTTAGCAGCCACAACTGCAATCAAGCCTTTGCGATAACTTACAATGAGTCTTTTACAGCATTCTGGAGGAAATTTCACTCATCTTTGCAAAATTGTACTAATTCAGTTACATTAGAGGGTTTTTGAGCAACACTTTCAATTACAAATTGCATTTATTGTTTACTTGTGTTGTCTTTGACTGCTATTTAATTTGGTTTGATGTTCCGAAACACTTAAGTGTGACAAACATGCAAAAAAAACAGGAAATGAGAAAGGGGCAAACACTTTTTCACACCACTGTATTTACCAAAGGATCAGTATACAACTTTGCAACACAGTGCAGAAGGCGCAACCCACGTTAGTCCATAGTGTGGCATACACAAAAACACTTGCATTGGGTAACTTTATATACAAGCTTTATCCCAGCTGGCCCAGCACGTCTTTGGAATGTGGGATTACCCAGAGGAAACCCATTATTATTTGATGGACCATTTGAAATAGATGTACCAGAAATGTACCAAAGGAATGCCTAATATGTTTGGTTTAAAATAAATAAGAAACAATGTTTGCTGAACTTGCCGAATTTCTATTTTAAAATGTGCACTCTGATTTTAAAGGTGACCTACACTGGTCCTGGACAACACATACATAGACAAAAAAAACTTCACTAAAGCAATTACAGAATATCAAGACCTTGTCAAAATGTGTGAGGTGAGAGAGCTTTTGTGCAGTACATGACTGAAAATTAGATAAAGGAAGCTTGGTTCTCACAATGGGTGAATGAAGGGCATAGGAGTATGAAACAGTCACTACAGCATTATTTACGAAGCCCATGGGCCAGCCTTATGGATGGGTAAATGTCCTTAAACTAAAATGGTAATCACTGCTCCGTTAACCACACTGCCAATATTATTCCTAAGTAATATCCATAACTAAATAATTTTTATGCCCTCAACCTTACGCAGCAGACTGTGATATACCTTAGTTCACTTTATTCAGCGCGTTCATTTTACACTCTGTCATATATCAAAAATGATATAAAGATTTTTTTCTATCATGTAGAGCACATCTCAAAAGCTTAGTTTTAGCTATAATTTCAACTCACAGTTTTTTGAAAACAATCTTTCATCAATCCTGCAGCATTGCTCTATGTGTTCTTTATGTATTGTCTACTGTATGTGTTATGAAGCCCAAGTACAGCAGCAGTTTTTAAAAAAGTCTTTTTCATCCCATTCAGTGTCACAGTCACATGCTCTAAGGGAAAATCAGGTTTTCTTCCTACAATGCCAATAATAAGACTACAGGCTTCCTTCCACAGAGACCTAAATGCTGTAACCTCCTTTATTATCATTTCCTGATTCAATGTGACACCCTTTGTGTGTGAAGACAGTCACTTCTGCACACTCTTGACACTAAGGCAGTTATGGATGTAAACAAAAAGGATTGTGTCTGTTTTATGAATTGGAATAATTGGATCTTTGCGGCTCAAGCAACAGACCTAAACATCTTACATACATGCAATGACATCATTATTCTGCATCTATTTTCGTGACTACTATGCAGTTTTGGCATTTGGAGAGAGGAGACACATTTTTCAATAGCCAATGATGTCAGATGGAGCGATATAGAAAATTAAAGGAGCACCAATTGCTCAGGTGGTGCTCACTAATGTGGAAACCCATGAAAGGTCAAACGGGAGTTATCTCGCTGTGACTGCACAGTCACTCCATCGGCCAATCGTGGCCAAAGATGGTCCATGTACAAGGTCTGTACAAGACGGTGCAAATGAATGAATCATTCAGTACCCGGTAGAAGTCATTGGCAAGGGGTCATGCACACAAAAACACTAAGGCATTAGACATGCCAAATAGGAAGTATTACAATAAAATAAATGTATAAATTGGGCAGCATGGTGGCTCGGTGGGTAAAAACACTGCCTCACAGCAAGAAGTTCAATCCCAGGGTGGAGCGGCCTGGGTCCTTTCTGTGGGTAACATATTCTACCCATGTCTGTGTGAGTTTCCTCCTACAGTTCAAAGACATGTGTTTTTGGTTAATTGGTGTCTTTAAAAGTGGCCCTTAGTATGTGATTGTGTGCATGACTCTACAGTGGATTGGTGCACCATCTAGGGTTGTTTCTGCCCTTGTACCCAGAGTTGCTGGGTGGGCACTGGCTGGCCGGCAACCGCATGTGGATTAAGTGGAAGATAATGAATGAATGAATGAATGAATGAATGAATGAACTACTAACTACCTTAATTAAACAAATCAAAAACATAGACACCAAACATCTCTTAAGGACAAAACACAGCTTCTCAATGGACCCATCAAGTAAATATCGGTAAACAAACTGTTGCATAAACATAATACATCAAAAGGAATTTATTGCACCATATAGCTGAAAACATATAAAATAGAGAAAATGACATACAAAGCATGTATTAGCATGAATTATTTATACCTTTGCAGCTCCAACAGCCTTCATTTTTCTGTAAAGTTTTTTCACTACATTTTGAATGACAGGCACTGATGTTGGACAATGAACTCTGGATCAAAATCAGTACTTAAATTCATCTCAGAGCTGTCTGGTGGATTTACACTCAGGGCTCTCTGCAAGTCACACAACTGTATTCAGTCTGGCATACCGGTCCTTTCTGATTCTTTTAGGAGGGAAGGACAGAAAGTTGATGAAATGACATTTTGAAAGTGCAAACCTATGATTGTGTCACACTGAAAGCCACATGCCTGTATGATTTATTCCATGAACATGTTCTCAGTGAATGTGCCTGAAATAACAGAGATTACTAATGTACTATTTACATAATTTTGCCATATAGTGTGAAATGTAGACTTCTATCATGAAATGTAATCAACATCATAAAAACTATAATAATAGTATATGTTGCCAGTGTTTTTTATATGACTCCAAAGTATCTGGAGACTTGTTTTTGAGATTTGAGCAGACATTGACAGTCCTTAAATACTACATTTTAAATTATATAATTGAATGGTCTTCCAGACCAACATGATTATCTCTACAACTTGCTTTTATACTTGTCATGTAGCTACATTTCTGCCCCTTACTTACCTATATTGCTCCAAGTGAAGAGCCAATCAGCAGGCCTATGGTTCCTGCTGAATCACAAAGCAAGTCATGCAGGTTGTCCTTCATGTTATGATTGAAAAGGAGAGCGTGCCAGGCTGCATGAAGTAATTCATTAATGGGACCTGAGGGAGAAGCATCAGGCCATGGATCTTAGCCAAGCACAGAGTTTCTCCTTGACTACCTGCACCATAACTTTGAGGGAGGTCTCAACTGCTGTATTCTTTCTGCTACATATAGCTTCACCTCTTAACTCATTTGGAATTTTGTTCTTGTGCAGAACTTACCACCAAGTAATAAGGTGCTTGACCCATCCTATGACCCCTGCAGCCCTGGGCAGAGAGTTCCAGAGAAAGTAAACGACAAAGAATAAAGTGAAGGCATGCAAAACTATCTGCAATTGCCTAGTAATAATTGTCTGTTATTTAACCAAGAAGCTGATTTAGAGGGAAGCAGAAGATGGAAAATCAATGTTTATGCAAAAGGAGATGGGTGACCTTATCAGGGATGCACTGCCCGAGGAGCCACAGAGTTGCTGGGTTTGCTACCATTAGTCACGCCAAAGTCCATTGCGATGGATTTTCACATTCAGCCTCACTCCTCCCATCTCACCTACACAACTGCTGCTTCACCACGCTGCCTGTGCCTGTATCTGCCACATTAATCTTTTTCCATATTCACAGACTCTGTGATTTGCAGCAACAGCAGATGTTATTAAATGAATTTGAGTGCATAAAAGGGAGGGTACTGACACCAGCGGTGATTGCCTGCAGCTAGTGGCGGAGCAGTTAACATCTTCACGTGAAATGAGAAGTCCTCACTGCAATGGTGTAAATAAATCTCAGGAAATCAAAGGCATAAATACTGCTAGGTGGGGACGGCAGGACACTGCCATCTGTGATGGAGTGACTTTGGAAAGTCGACGAGGGTGAGAGGATGCATTTAAATAAAAATGTCTGGGATGATGTAGAACTATTAGTTGTAAAAAGCTGGAAAAGAAATAAAACTTGCATGGGCCTATAAATCAAACCTTGCTTGCAGAAGACTTGCACAGCTATGGAGTCACACCTCTAAGAAAACAATACATCTTGGACACAGCACAACTATTAGAATTGCCCTTTACAGTGACTCAGTGTCCAGTCTATAGACTTTATCGACTTTAAGGTCAGCCCTTTGGGTTTCTTGTGTATTATGAACCGTCTTTGTGAAGAGTGGGTACTAATTTTTGCAGTGACCTTCTGTTCAGGTTTGAGCAAGTGCTTTTACCAATAACTCATCTTATTTGGAATAGAGGAGCTTTTTGGAGAAGCTTTCTGGAAGATATAAGGTATAAGATCTTAGTTTTAAAAGTTTGTTATAAGACAACAATATTTTCTCTAAAGTGTTCAGGTGCACTTATTCCCCCTTGACTTGTACTCTGCATGTTTAATATAAACACAGACAGTATGTGTACATGGATTGTGGAAGCATTCTGACACTTACTTACTTACGTGTTCATACCTGCTTAATCTAAATTCAGGTTCCTGGGGAGCCACGGCCTAACAAGTGCACCCTTGCACAGGTCCCAGTAAATTGCAGGGCATGTGTGCAAACACAAACATACTAAGAGCATGCCAATTCAGAGATGGCAAATTACCTCTGAGGAAACTGGATTATCCAGTGGAAACACACATGGTTCTTTGACATGGAAAAGAACATGCAAACTCCCCACAGTTAACAGGCCAGGACTCAACAATGGGTGTCACTGAGCCACTAATCTTAAATCTGCCATTTCCTTAAATGGAAATAAAAAATTATAGATTTTAGCATCTAAACACACAGTGTGACAGGTGACCTTTTTGTCTGTGTCACATATCACAGACCCTGTCCCTTTCGCTGAGTTGTCCATGTAATCAGGGCCTGATCTTTATCCTGTGCTGTTAGGTGCAATAATACCAAAATGTGATATCCTGATTGTTATGACTGGGATTTTACCAAAAACAATAATTAGCCAAAGGTCATTTCAACCCAAATCTCTTTCAACCAACTAAATTGTGGCAGCATTTGTTATTTTTTTCCATCTGTTGCTTTTCTTGTCCTAAGGCACCTTTTGGCTGAACGATTGTTCTAAGGTTTGCTGAGTGTGTTTTTGTGCTGGTATCTTGGCTGGTGTAAGCCTGTCATGCACAGCTGACTCTTGAAGTTTGTCATAATATTCATATTCTTCCAAATATAGGTATCGTTTGCTGACTGCGGTCAGTCGAATATGGTAAGCTGAAGCACAATAACATGCTGGTGCATTAAATGTTTTGTCGTGTTGGAGTTGCAGACTTCTTTGCTCAGATGCCAGACCCTCATGGTGTATTCTGCATATTAAACTCGGGTACAACAGCTCTTAACTCATTAGAAACGGTATATGAACCAAAGTGACTCAACTGGTAAACTGGTTTAAGATGTATTTCATTTTGAAGTATCCCTAACTTTTGTGAGCTGTATATGTATATATTTGTATGAGATGAAATTTTCACTTTTGATCTTGTGAAAGTTCTTATTTAAAGCCGAGGACTGTGTAAGCGAACAACCATAATGAAAAAAGAGTGTGAATAATAGCATGTAAGAACAAAACCATGGGTCATGCTCAGCACTCTGTTATGATCAAACTGTCACCTAAGTATCCCTTCCAAAGACAAATTGCTTCTTAGAAAAACGACTCCCTGCCTACACAGTGTATTACAGGAACACAAAACTATCTATGCAGTTAAATCTGGGCAGAGCACTGGGTAACCTGAGCATGCAGGTTGAATCCCAGATACCTGTTCATAAGTACACTAAAAAGGGTTGTTGTGCATAATGTTTAAAAGAGAGCCACATAGGAATAAGTGAAATATTCTTGAAATATCCTGAATTCCTGCATTAACTACTCATTAATCATTTAAACAATATGTTCATTATTTCAGACACAATAATAGATAAACATTCTGCCTAAATTTGTAAGTATTAATCAAGTGTGTGAACTAGTATAAGAACATACTGCTCGCAAAAATTAGGGAATAATTGACTTTTTTTACTTAATAATATTACAAAATTAAATATCTCATGATGAAATGTCCTTTAATTTTTGTGAGCAGTGTAAAATAAGAATGAAAAAAATGCATGTAAAGTTGTCTTTAAAAAGCACAATGTTCGAGTCAGTCCGAACAAAGGTTATAAAAGTGTGCATTCAAAATGTGCTAATGGATCAACAAAACATTTCTGAATCATTTACATTTTTTAGATTTTTTCAGAATTATGACCTAAATATCATTAGATGTCCAAATAGTAGACAACCTAAACTGAGGCAAAATGATTGTACTTCATTGAAGTCATTTCTCATTGAGAAAAATTATCCAATATTGCATATCTGAGAGTGGCAAAAGTATGTGAACCTCTAGTATTAGCAGTTAAAGAGTTCCTTGCGATATCTATCTCTTACATGCATTGCTCTTAAGACCTTCTAATTAACTGCTAATCCTAGAGGTTCACATACTTTTCATGTCATGTGTGCTGTCTACAAAGGAGTAGGCATCCTGCAAATCTTCCACCAATACCTAAATCCCATCACCAATGATTAAAAAACTTTTCAACAGCATTGATATGCAGCCCATATTTGCAATTAACCAACGGATATTCCACAATGCTTCTGGGAAAGGTTTATTGCATGTGTTTAACGGACAAATTTACTGTACTTGAACAAGGCCCTTAACCCACAATTGCTTTGACTGTAAAACTGCATAAGTTGTAATTCGCTCTGGGTAAGAGCATCTTCTAAATGACGTAAATGCAAAAGCCATACCTGATGCTTAGTACAAGCTGGATAATGCAGCAAGACAAGGATCTAAACTGAATGGTTTAAACAATAGAAAACTTGGACACAAAGAATTCCAGAACAAAATGTACTCAGTTCACAGTAGAACCATTAAGTGGTCAAATTACCATCAAAATCCTTAGTAGAACTGTGAAATAATTTATGGTCAGTTTTTAGTCAGCCCAGTTTACAACTGCATTATGAAATTTGACAGCAGAACCACGAAGTGGCCAAATTACCAATCATAGAAGAACTGTGAACTTTATGGTAAAACTGTGAAAGTTCATATTAAAACTGTCAATGTCGAGTTTTCTCACAGTACATTTTTCCTGGGATGGTTTAACACACTGCTTTATTAGCTGCTTTATTTATTAGATAAGATTATTAGATAATATTAGATTAGATTATTTATTGGATTATTGTAAATGCAATAAGCAGCAACAATGTTAGTGCTTTCCGAAGTTGTGAACCCTCTGGTACCTTTGTGTTGCTTCACTTCTCGAAGCTACATTAAAAGCGTACATGGGTGACATCTACTGGCGATAAGAATGCTGTGCACTCAGCCCATACACCATTCACCGTTCATTAACCTTATGGATGGGCTGTATTGTGTTTAAACTAATTATCCAAAACTGTCTGCAATGTTATTTATGTATTTCAATTGAAATCTGATGCAAGTCTACTTATTAATACCAATTCTAGTAATGTGCTCCAATGTCTGCATACTTCAGAGTCACGACTAATGTTATTGTGTACACTACAAAAGGCAGCACGTGCGATTGAGATACAGTAGAAAATATGTACTATTCCAATTTTGTGATAACATTGAGTTTTTTATTTATTAAAATTCAAAATATTAGGTGTTTTAGGCACAATTAATATTTGTTCTCTTCCCATTTGCTCTCAGATTGCATACGAGCTTCTCCAGCTAGCCTGTATTGCTAATAGATATAGTTCATATTACCAAATGCCATCACCATGTTCAAAAGGTTATTACACATCATGAGACTTAGGTGTTCCAGTTTTGCCTTTCACCATTAAAGTGAGAGCATGCATGATGACGGTTATCGTGCATGCAGCAGTATTAGCATCAAAGCAAGCAATTCCTTATAAAGGTTAGATAACCTTTATCTATTCATTGTGTGTATCTGAATGTTTTGTGATGTATAAAAATGGACGCTTACATGTATTTTCCAGTTTGGATTTAAATAATTAGTGTGTTCAATTAATATATGATTTAGCCCTAATTATTCTAGTCAGGATTCTGGCAGGTTCAGAATTTATGCAGGAAACACAGGGAGCAGGTGTAAGCGTGCCCTGGATGGGACACTAGTTCATCACAGTTCCAGCAGGGCTTGGAGACACAACCCGGCAAATTGACACTGTGCCACGAGCTCCTCAGTAAGGACATGTACAATATGTACAATCTAACAAGCAGGCACTCCCCAGTCTAGCAAATTACTGCTCCAAATAATGTGACCAAGCATCATTCCTTTGCACAGATGGGCTATAGCAGCAAAGGACCAGTTTGAGCATTTTATAAGGATGATAAAAAAGACTCCAGTGAGCAAAAGTGAGCAGAAACTGGCCTGCTGAGCAGTGGAGAAACATTGCCTGGTCCAGAATTCTGTTGCACCATGCTGATTGGAGGGATGATCGGGTGAGTGTTGTCACATTTTACAGTTTACCAGCAACTGCATTTATGTTTTGTAATATTTTAGAACTTTTATAGTCCCCAACTGTTCAAATAGAGATGAGCCAAAACATTATGACCACTCGCAGTTCAATTAACAGGCAACATTTATTATGCTGTTACAGCTTATGCTGTTAAAATGTCAGGAAGATCCAGGATACTTACAATAAGTATACAAACTGTTCTCAGAGTTGTGTTGAACATAGGAGAAATTGGGCAGACATAAACACCTGGGCAACTTTAAAAAAGCACAAATCTTTTTGGCTAGATGTCTGTGTTTTGTGCATCTCCAAAACTGCAAGGCTTGAGGACCCAGAGTCCAGGAGTCTAGCCGTTCATTGTTTTCATAAAGTGGTCATAATGTTGACATCTCAATGTAGCACCATGAGTCTAGGACCCAGGTATTCTAACTTAAGGTGGGTTTGGTGTAAAAATGGCTGAGGAAAGCCATGGCCCCACTGAAAGATCTTAAATTTGAGACCTGCATTTCCTCCAAACACCGTGGCAACCTTGGTAAACACATGGCACTATAACTAACACATTTTAAATGAAAGCCTCAAGGAGCAACAAACAGCAACGCCTTCCAGGAGGATAATAATGCACAACATATCCAAATGCATAAAAGGGGTTCAATGGCCACAGATTCAAGACTTTGAAATGGCTGTTACATTTACCTGAACTATAACTCAGTGGTTAAAATACTAATCCTCTAAACTAGTAGTTGTGAGTTCAGTTCTCACTGTAGCCTTGAGTCATAGTTTATCAGGTGCTAATTAAATGGCTATGTCTTTTCACCGTGGCTTCTTAGTAGTAAAGGTAAGGGCTTTGTCCCTAAAGGTATACGTTTCAAATCCCACCTCTGCCAAGCTGCCAATCTTGGGACCTAAACACTTATGTCATAACTGCTTGTATTGTAAGATACCAATTGTACAGTTCTTTGACTAAGGATGCCTGCTAAGTCCAAATTTATTGCTGCTGCTTTTGGACTGTGGTAACCTACCAACCATCTGCTTGGATTCTAAGACTGTATCGGTTGTAAGTCTCTATGAATAAGGGTGTCTGCTAAATGACTAGATGGAGGATTACTACTCTTCCAAATAAGGATACGAGTAGAAAATCCAATGCTTTAATGTGGGCAATGTGAGTTTTCCCCTCCAATATTTTAAGTAGGAGTATGAATAACTGACACATGGTTTGTATAAAACGTTTTTCTTTATCATGGTTTATTGTATCACAATAAATTTACTTGAATTTAAGATTTTCCGAAATAACCAAAAACCTTTTCAAATCCCATTTCACCCAACTGTAGCAACAGTTCAAATAAGTAAACTTTACGTTGCTTTTATTTTGCATAACTGGGGAGTTTGCTTCTTCTGTTAGTTGGGTGCATGGAAATTACCAGATATGGGTGTCCTTCAAGAAAGAAAGCCTAAATCCCCTCAGCCTAAAGAGACAACGATGAGAGAGTTTATACATTCACAAACAACAAACTGGCATGCAACTGCCATAAGCACAACAAAATGAGTAACAATCTGACACGTTCAGTGCAAATGACATAGCAGATGCTCACGTCATAAACCTACACCTGTCACATTTGTATTACTTCATCCTGCTCCCACTACCAGTGATGACTTACTGTATTTGAGAACTCCTAAATAGCAGAACAGCCACTACTTTCAGTGCAACAACATTTCTTGTAGTTCATAAAGAAGCCAGCTCTTGTGTCAGTCTCTCCTTCTCTTTCTCCAGCTCAATGATGCTCTTTTTGTTCTGCTCAAGTCGATCTTCCAGCCACTGCAGCAGCGGCCCACTTACTGCTGACATCTGGCTACACAGGTTTTTGGTGAACACTAAGACACAAGACACCTTATGATTAAGCACAAATAAAAATTACTTTTTTCTATTACGTTATTCCAATATGAAAAGTAATATAAATACAGTTGTACAATGTTATCCAATTTCCCATTATAACTTATTGACCATTTTGATAACCTTACCAAACCAGTGACCTATACTGAAGGGGACAAGCCAAATGGTGTGAAGTAAATATTGTTTACTTTATATGGTAATTTTTAGCATTACAGGAAACACATCAATGCAGTAAAATTTTCAGAAGTACTACAATCTGTAATAGTAGAACTACAACATGCTTCTATATGGTATATCTATAAGTGGAGCTAATAAAATGGGCAAGGAGTTTCCAACAATATAAAGTGGCTGGTGGGTGTATTACACCAATCCTGAACAATTTAAATATACAGATAGGATATTTTCAGTTGCAATCAGTGTAAAACTGACACTTTTTTAATATTTGTTATCAATCAGACTGACGTATATTATTTTTATTATTATTAATAACAATAATATTAATAATAATAATCCATCCATTATCATCTTCTTAATCCACATGGGGCCGTGGGCCAGAGGAAAGGAACACACAAAGGAACACTTCAGAGACACCAATTAACCTAACATACATGACTTTGGAAGGCAAGCAGAGTATACGGAGTAAACCCACGCAGAAAGGGCCCAGGCCGCTTTACCCTGTGATTAAACCCAGGCCCTTCTTACTGAGGCGGCGGTGCTACCCACCAAGCCACCGTGCTGCCCTGGAATAAACATCTCATTTAAAAATAAACAGACATTCAAGAGCACATCACACCATATGGAAGAAAAGCAATGTACCTGATCCATTGTGTATCTTTGTTATAGGATCCAAATGAGTTAAACTACAGAGAAAACAGAGCAGCCTTTGGTTAATTTTGCTACAACATACAGTATTCAAAAACAAGACCAAATCAGTTTAATGAGCAAGACATTCTATGATTGAAGACATCTCACCTCCCATATCAGACTTTGGTTAAGAACTTACTGTATAGTATTCCTTTACAATGTAGACAAGCCTTATATAATTATTAGATATTAGATAACCTTATGCTATCATTCCACAGTTTTATTAAAATGTTTATTAATACAAACTGGTTATTAATAATTGTGGTGAGATTGGGTTGTAAAAGTGCTCTACCATATAAATAGGCTCACTGAAAGTGTGGATACGAACGAAAGACTATAGTGTAACAGCATCGATTCCTCTACAAGGTCCATCTTTAATAGTAAATTACAATACGCCAAGTTACTTACTTTGCTTTTACTCATAATAACAGGCTAAATAATTTTGAAAATCATCGAATCATTTACCAAACCTTTTGTTGGTCTGAATCTTAGGTTCATTAAAGAGCTCCTTACTACATTAAATGCCGAAAGTATCTATAAGCTTTTCTATAAGATTTTCCTTTCATTTAGAGATATTGCACTTTCAAAACCTTAGAGCCACAACCCTTCCCAACCTGATTAATTAGTGACTTCCAAATAAGCAGTTCTCTACATGTGTATCAAAAATGACACAAAGCTGGACAGTGGATAACCCTATGAGATATACAGTCGATTCCGGTTAATGGGACGAGCCGCTTATTCGGACCAAGTACCCGAAACAAATCCTTTTATATACGTGTAATGTTATTTGCTTATTTGGACCAAAATTCTGCTTAATCGGACCAAAGAACGTGTACAGTATGTA
>JAVSBV010015922.1:0-12311 GCA_033117975.1 Parotocinclus spilosoma | reverse complement strand
ACACACACACACACACACACACACACACACACACACACACACACACACACACACACACACACACATACATACATACAGACAGACAGACACACACACATTGGTTTGGCTAGCTAACCTTACAGTACAGTGCAAAAGTCTTAGGCCTTCTATAGTTTTCATTTTATTGTCTGCTTGTTCGAGGTTTTGCATTTACATTTTACATTTGTCATAATCATATACATATTAATTTGATATTTAGCAGACGCTCTTATCCAGAGCAGCTTCCAATTAATACAGTCTTACAATCCAAGCAATTGTAGGTGCAAGGGTGTTGCTCAGGGACCCAACTGTGGCAGATGTGGGATTTGAGCCCTGGATCTTCTGGTCCATAGTCCAGTTCGTGGCGACTGCACGTTGTAGTTCTATAATAGCAATTTGTTTTCCATCTTTTTCTCCACATCCGTTTGTCCTCTTTTCTCTGTTTTCTAATGGTCAGGACCCCCACAGGACCCCCACAGGACCAGTACAGCTCAGATACTATTTGGGTGGTGGATCATTCTCAGCACTACACTCGCACTGATGTGACCCCACACGAGGCTACTGCTGGTCCTGCACTGGTCCATGTTGGTCTGGTGCAGGTTCATACTGGTCTTAACTATTCTGGTGTTGGTCCCTGCTGTTCAAGTGCTGGTCTAGCTGGTGATTATATTGGTGCCCACAGTATGATATGCATGGTGTATCCTGCATAACAGGATAATCAGTCATACATACAGCTTAAATATTCTTAAGTAAACTTAATTAAATACAGAAGCTGCAGTTCTGCACAGCTGATACAATCCATTAGAAGGTCTCTGGTGCAGTAAATTCTGGAGAACTCCCTCAGTTTTACATTACCAGTTCCCAGGAAATGCTATTCCAAATAAGCATTTGCTTTATGGGTTTTTGCAAGTCTGATTACTCTTCTGATAGCCACAAAGTGCACTCATGGTTTTTTTAATACAACAACAAATTATTGTTATTATTATTATTATTATTATTATTATTATTATTGTTGTTTTATTACCGCAGTCGAGTTTAAATGTCTGATTACACCACCAAGAGCTGTTTTCTTTTGATAAGTTATTGAGCACAATTAGGACAATTTTGTGACGTTTTTCTCCAGCAACACTTCATTACTATTTATATTAATATTAGCCATTTGACTGGAATACAATATCCATTTAATTATTCATCCATTATCTTCCGCTTAATCCACCCGGGGTCACGTTTGTGAACGTGAACTGTTCACTTTGAGCATGTATGAACTGAACTTGAACTAGTTCAGAAAAGCTGTGACTGGCACAACACTGCACCTTATGATTGACCCACTGAGCCCCCGTGCTGCCCTGTATAATGACTGTAAAGTGAATTATAAACTAATAAAAAAATGAAATTAACTTTTTTCATTCTTGTATGATGAAAAAAATCTTGGTCTTTACTTCTACTCGATGTATCTTGCTCTGGGTCTTTACTACAAAACTACAACATGAACTAGATTGGGCAGATCTCTCCGTCTCGTGTTAAGAATGTTAATTACTCAAAGAAAATGCATCACATTGATCACATGACATTTTCTTTTTGTTAAAGGTGATTTAAACAGATTACTTATCCAAGTATATCAAATGTTAACTAGGTGATCAAATAAAAAAAAAAAATCAAATCAAATATGAATTAATAAGCGGTTAAATTATTATTGCCATTTTTTAGCTGTCTGTCTGCTGAAGATAAACAATTTCATTTTTTATTACATATTGATTTTTAAGTAATAAGAAAAGTACAATGCTGAAATGAAAACAGTTCCTCCTGCATCAAGTTAATTTACTGTGTCTTATTGTAATCGTGTGTGTGTGTGTGTGTGTGTGTGTGTGTAAACTGATGTAGTTAAACATACAGGACAGTGAATAGTGCACAATGGCAGCAGAAACAATAGCGAGAACTGCAAACAAGACTGAGGTCTAAAAATCAAAACCCTCAGCACACACGTCCTGTGCACCTGTCCTCTCACACCCACACACACACACACACACACACGCACGAGAAAAGAGTTTAACCTATAATATACTGCTTACAAAAATCCCATAGATATCCTGTAAAGAAATATCTCTTACTTTTGTAAAATGTAGTTCCAGTGCTTTACCAATAACACCCAGCTACTGGGAAAAGCTGTCAGTCAGAAGCCAGGAGTGTATGAGTGCTAAGTGGGACTTTAGGTGGAGATTGGGTGGTGCAGTTCTGATGTATTTGCACTTTATCCTGGGTGCTTCTCTGCCTGCACCAACTGAATTCAGGATTAGGCCAGTTATACAGGTATGTGCTATTTTGACTGAAATGGAGTTTAGGCAGACATTATCATAGTCAAGTAATTTTTATGAAATTGTGATATAATATATAGAGGGTATTTTCACTAAAAAACTGTGTGCAACCAGTAGGAGTAGTGGAACGCTACCATTTACACAGCATCCCAAGTGTCATTGCATTTTCAATTTATGGCAATTCACAGTAAATCTGGGACGATTATAGAAAATCCTGTGATTGTCTCTCCACTGTGACCCTGTGTGACCCTCCACTTAAGCTGATCGCATGATGAACCAGATACTTTAGTTTAACAGAAGACAAAAATACAGCGATAGACAGACATAGGAACGACAAGAAAGATCAGACAGATGAACCAGAGTGTCAAAATGCGAATGCAAACCAGTTTATATACAGTAGTTTCATATATACAGTAGGTTAAAGAGACAAAAAAAAGAGTACTACTTACAATAGGTAGGAAGTCATTCACACAAACTTGAGTAACTTACACAAAAAAGCCTCTAACCACATCAACCAAGTTAGAACCGTCTCTAGTTCAAATGTGAGCTAACAAGCAATATTGATCCAGTTTCTGATGGATATAATAACAAATAAATCAATTATAAAAGGTAGCGTGTCTCGGGTCAAAATTCTAAAAATGTTAATGTAAATCTTAGCTCACAGTTCTTATACAATGTGTGTGTGTGTGTGTCTTTGTGTTGTAGCTGCATCTGATTCACTGGAACAGTACGTTGTTCAACAGTGTAGAAGACGCTATGGGGAAGCGCAACGGCATCCTCATCATCGCCCTCTTCGTCCAGGTACCAGCTTCAGATTCACTAAACCAGAGCCTGCCATAAAGTTTTTAAATGTAATTCTCAAGTATTCTCTTTAAAAAAAAAATTTTTTTTATTATTTCCTTAAGTTTTCTTAAGAAAGACATTGTTTTTTTTCCCCCTGTAGGCTATGGTGCATTTTGGATCTCAAAGTATACCTCACGGGACGCATTTTGATTTTGTCTTTACCGTTATTTCCATTATTTTGTTAAATCAGCTCAGTGGGTATCATAATGGAGGATCATCAAACATAAAGCGTCCACAATAAATGTAGTAAACAAAAAATAGAGAGTCTTTGGAAACTTATAATGACTTTATATTCAAGTAAACTAATTGAATACATTTACCATGGTTTCCAGTTGGGTGTCGCATAGAAACATGATTGGCTGTGCCTGAAGGAGTGGAGACTGGCAGTGCCCCCTGCATTTCTCCCTGTATTTACTGATTACTGGGATGGGTTTCGATAACTGTAGAACATAAGAGAAGGTAGTTTAGAGCCATACAGTCACTACTGAGATACAGTGTGCCTTCTTTATTCATTATAGCTATTATAATGTCATTTATTTGTACAGTTTAATTGACGTTCTGTGTATAAAAGTATCAGTGAGTGCATTTTTTATAAGGAATGTTCTGTTGTTACAGGGTGAGGAACACTACTGATTGGTGTCTGAAACACCAATATAAATTCACTCTTCTGTACATATTCTGTACAAATCAGGATCAGTCCACATTATTATTCTGTTGTTGGATACTTTAATACTGTGCAACACAAACTCAAACACACTGGGATGGGATGGAAAATGCAAAAATAAAATGCACTGATTTGTACGTCCTTGGACATTTATCTAATTGCAGACAGTATTGAACTTAGATTTTTTTTCTGTTTCGTCTGGTCAGCTCTGTTTAATTTCTTTCATTCCCGTTCCTGCCTTTCAGGCCTGCAAGACATTCCCCCCAAAATATTAGGGCAATATTAGGGATAGTGGTGAATAAAAACCAAAGTATTGATGTGATCAGGTGATTGTAATCATGAGTTGGTACAAAAGCAGTGTCCATGAAAAACTGAGACCTTGAGAAGCAAAAGATGGACAGAGGATCTCCAGTGTGTCAACAAACGTGTGAGAAACTTATTACAATGTTTAAAAACAATGTTGTGCTTTAATGTTCTGGATCTGTGTTGTGTGCAGATTGGTAAAGAGCATCTGGGACTTAAGGCCATTACTGAAGTGCTACAGGATTTGCAGTATAAGGTGACACACACACATACACACACACACACACACATACACATACACGCACATATACATCTCACTATCATTATGAGGTCTTTCTATTACCATATTGTTTACTGTACATAAGTTCTACTGCACCTAACCTTATCCTCAGTAAACTAAAGCAAATCTTTTGGCTCGTTTGGATTTTCATATTCAAGTTGCTGATTCTGTAAAGCAGTGAGGACCAGCAAACAGTAATAACTAATTAAAATGAACAGGTTTTACTATTATTGTGAGGACATTTGAAGACGATGTATACACACACACACACACACACACACACACACAAACGTTTAAATTAAGTCACCTATCATAAGGGGCTTTGCAGTCATATGTGATAAATAAATCATGCAACGATAATACATAATGCAAATATAGACACAATGCAAACGCACACTCTTGTATAACCCAGAGATTGTTATTATGTACCTACACTCACTTGTACAATAATAATGTGCTGTTATCAGGTTAGCATTATGCTAATTACAAGATTGTCCACACACTCAGAAACGTTTCCACAGTGACAATCACACTTCCAAGATGTGTACAGTGACGTCTGTGATAGCTGTTTTAAAGGCGTACTTTGTTTACACAACCTCTGGCAAACGTGCTGGTTTTGTGCACAGTTTAATGCTTGATTAACTAGTCGGTTAGGTTCTAAAGAGCCTGCCAAAAAAAACCAGTGGCTCATCAGGGGCCGCATACACGAAAGCTTTCTTAAGAAAAAAACACTAAGAAGTTCATAGGAAAGTTAGGAAATACAATTCTTCAGTATTATCTTAAAACAAAATCATTATTTCCTAAAGATTTCTTAAGAATCACCTTGTTTTTTCCCTATGTAGGCCACGGTGCTTTTTGTATCCTACAGTACACGGCTCGGGACACATTCTGATTATGTCTTTACCGTTATTTCCATTATTTTGTTGAATCAGCTCAGAGGGTATCATAATGGAGGATCATCAAACATAAAGCGTCAAAAAAAATTTTGCAAACAAGAAATAGAGAGTCTGAAAACTAATAATGACTTTATTTTCCAGTAAGTAAACTGTTTAAAGTTTAAGAAATGTACCTGGTTCCCAGTTGGGTGTCACATATTGGCTGTGCCTGAAGGAGTGGAGACTGGCAGTGCCCCCTGCATTTCTCCCTGTATTTACTGATTACTGGGATGGGTTTCGATAACTGTAGAACATAAGAGAAGGTAGTTTAGAGCCATACAGTCACTACTGAGATACAGTGTGCCTTCTTTATTCATTATAGCTATTATAATGTCATTTATTTGTACAGTTTAATTGACGTTCTGTGTATAAAAGTATCAGTGAGTGCATTTTTGATAAGGAATGTTCTGTTGTTACAGGGAAAAACCAAACTAATACCATGTTTTAATCCAAATACGTTATTACCAGGTAAGTTATGATATATTATCATTTAATCATTTATTATTATTTATTATGCTGTACATATCAATAACAATTTTCTATTCCTGTGTATTATCTAATCTGTATTAACTAAGCATAACCTTGCTCCTCTGTTTGTACTCTGGTGTCTGTTTGCTCTTAATATCTGTAGATCCTTTATTACGAGATTATTGGGTGTACGAGGGCTCGTTAACGACACCGCCCTGCAGTGAGAAGGTCATCTGGATCCTCTACCGTTACCCTCTAACAATCTCTCAAATGCAGGTACGGGCATCATGCACCTGATTACAACATCTGTAATAATCCTCACGCAGTCATGTCCAATCCAGAGGTGGGGTGGCACGGTGGCGCTAAAGGTTAGCGTGGAGGCCACACAGCTGTAGAGTTGACATGTTCTCCTCACTGTGCATGTTTAATCCATATACTCCTACATTTCAAAAACATGCCTTTTATTTATTGGTCACTCTAAATGACCTCAGTGTGAGTGTGTTTGACTAGTACTGTTACTCCCACACTCCTGTTACAAATAGTCAGTGATACGAATGTCAGGTTAAATCTGTAACTTTCAGCACATCCATCCATTCATCCATCCATTATCGTCCGCTTAGACTGCACACAGAAAGGACCCAGGATGCTCCACCCTGGGATTAAAGCCTGGACCTTCTTGCTGTGAGGCAATGGTGCCACCATGCTCTATTAATTTATTAGATATTTAATATGTCAGTGTTCTAGGTAGTAAATTAATGTTTTAAATTATATTCACTGAGCTTAACAACACAAAGGTTTCTTACAAGTACATACATGTGTCCTGGGGATGGAAACGGCACCCATTTGGTGAAATGACTCTTGAACCCTGGACCTTCTGGTCTACAGGCCTGTACATTTACTGCTAGGTAACCACATTAACCACATGTTTTATATCTCTGCAGATTGAGGAGTTCCGGAGGCTCAGGTCTCATGTTAAAGGAGCAGAGCTGAATGAAGGGAACGACGGGTTGCTTGGGGACAACTTTCGACCCACACAGCCTCTGAGTGACCGTACAGTCCGAGCAGCGTTTCAGTAGAACACCGTCATCATTACATCTAATGGTAAATTAACTCATACATGATAGTCCAGTAAGAGAGGGGGTACAACTACAAATAGCTTACTCAGAAAAAAAAATAAAACAAAACTATAGGAAACAGAAAAGTCATTGGCTATAAACAGCTCTGGAAAGCATTACGAGACCACTCCCCATTTCTTTTAACATGATCAAATGTATTTGTGTGGCATCAAATTCCAGTCCAGTATCAGTATCTGAAATCCAGCACTGACTCCCATCATTCTACTTAATGAGCTACTGATTAGGGGATCTTCTTTATAAAGGAAAAGTATAGAATACATGAAAATCAGGAATATTGATTTCTGAACTTTCCCATGTAAACACAACACTGTGTTATTCTGACCAGGTTTTGTTTACAGAAAATAAATGCTCTTGTCTTTGTTGCAAATAAACATTATTATTTGAAATTTGTCAGTAATTTATAGAATAAAACCAAATGTACCAACAAATAGTAAAATAGTAAAAGCAGTGAAACTGATGCAGTGGTCTTGTAATTTTCGGTGGGTAACGCTATCGCCTCTTAGCAGGAAGGCCTTGAGTTTGATCCCAGGTGAAGCGATCTGGGTTCTTTCTCTGTGGAGTCTGCATGTCCTCTCCACGTCCATGATGGTTTCCTCTGGCTTTCTCCGACAGCTCTCCCTATCGAAACGGCTGGAGGAAATCTTCAACCACTTTTTGAAATAAAGCATAGATGATATCTTTTATTATCTAAGGCCAATCCCGAATGAATAAAGTGACATCCTAATCCCCCCATAATACAGTAGAATCTGGTTAATGGTACCAAATCGGGACGCGATCGTTTTGGTCCTAATAACCGTCCGATTGATCGATGGTCCGATTAAACGAACATGCTCTATGTTACAAGACTGGACATGCTATGTAAGATATTAAATGTTTATTAAACCTTTATTGTGTGATTTACACGTATAGTGAACGTACAAACAAGAACTATTGTTACTTACCAACTTTGTTCATTGAAAAATACATTTGCTACCAAGTTTTTGGAAACGATCTACAACACAATGCACAGGTACTCTACTGTATAACCAATGAGCGAACATAGCGTTAAATTAATCAATCAATTAATCTCTGTCTCTCTCTTTCTTGTTTGCTCTAAAAAAATCTGTTTCCCGGACATCGTTTATAACCTGCTGGTGTCAGGAAGTCACTATAAATATGAGAGTGACTGGATATGGTGTGATTTCTGCTCTGATAAATCTCTGTATAAGCTTATCATAGTAGATGATAGTCTAGAAGTGCAGCTACTTAAGATCAAAATCTGATGACGTTTGTGTAGCTCATTACTGGTGTGTATTTTGTCCAGAAAAATAAAAACATTTTGGGTAGAAATTCACAAAACTTGAACTACTATACTCAATAATAACATACCTTTCCATTTCCATGTATTTCACTTATTTATGGGGAATTGTGATTCCCTTTCCAAATCTGCTGATAATTATTTATTTGCCATCTTTACATCTGCACTTAAAAAAACACTTACAGGACGTTTGCTGCTCCCCCCAGCCCCCCACAGGCTCAGATTGGATAGACATTGTTAATAAGATCCATATAATGGAACCAATTCCCTTTTCCATTCGTCTTAAGAAATGTAAATGTATTAATCTGTGGGTTAAATGATCAGATACATAAAACCCTTAAAGCCAGACTTCACAGAGGTACTGCAATAATGATCCTGTGGGTCTTTTTTTTTTTTTTTGCTATGGTTTTATTTCACTTGTCCTCTACTCTCATGTTCCAAATAATGTAATTAACCTGCATATGTTGTAATGCACAGGGCACAGGTTTTTTTTTTTCAAAGTTTGTATATAATCTGTAAGAACAAAAAGGCAGCAAATGGACAAATATTATTCTTGCTTTATTTCTGTCTTTTTTTGCTGCCTCAACATAAAAATAAGGAATAAAAAAAAGATCAGAACCTCATGTGGATATATGAACTCAAATCCACTGGCTTTTAAATCCAAAAATAGAGTTTTCTAATGAAATCAGGCCAAGTGGCTCCATACAGGAACAACCCAGTTCTCAGATCTAGGACTAACTCTGTGGAACTATTCTTATTATTTTAGATCTCCCTAAAGGGTACCTGTTTCTACTCAGCACATTACTCACACTAAAATGAGGCCTCGGTCAGGATGCAGTGTTGCTGACAGAGAGAAAGAGAGATGATTCATTTCATTTACATTATTTAGCAGACGCCCTTATCCAGAGCGACTTACAACTCAGTCTTACAGTCTTACAATTTAAGCAATGGTGGGATAAGGGCCTTGCTTAAGGACCCAACTGTGGCAGCTTGACAGAGGTGGGATTTGAACCCAGGACCATCAGGTTCAGATGATAATGGAACGGGGGTCTTATGAAACACAAGGTGTCTGAAACTTTAGTCTACATAGTACAGTCTTAAATGTTATTTATTTATAAAATAAAGAAAAGGCTAAAAAGGCTAGTGAGTAGTCTCCTTTAAATGTTTATACACTAAGGTTATTGGTATTACCCATAATGCACCACATGCGTCGACATGTGCCCTGTACAGGAACGTCCATTAGTTTCCACTAATCCGGACTCCTTGGTGGTGATAGTAGGATTTCCCCTGATACAATATCCCTTCTTATCCCCCCCCTACCTTCTCTGAACAAGATCACCTTTTTTCCACTAGTGTCTGAGAGGAAAAATGGACCTACACACAGAGCAATATTGTTAAGCTGTAATGGATATCTTGGGGCACAGAGTCAGGTTTGTGTAACAGACGGAGTTATTTCCCCTCTGCTTAATGTGGAAAATATACATACAGTAACCCAGTATATTAAAGCTGTTGGTCATCATAGCAGAGTTCATGTGGTCTGAATTCACGTAAATTTGTTATTCAGTCGTTTAAAAGTATTGCTGCATTAAGAAATATAATCATGATTAGGGGATACTTTAAAATGAAATCTTAAATAATGAAATATTCCCAAATTGTGAGCAGTATGTAGGACCAAAGCCCCACCTAGAGCAAACCTGGATCAACAGTGAGAAGAAACACCTTATAAATAGGGAAAGTCCGATCATGCTTTATGCTGCCGATTTCGAAACTGATCACCTTGACTGGCTGTACATTTTTCTATTTAGTTATGACGAGTGCTACTGGCTATGTGATCTGGAAAAAAGGAATTTAATTTAAGAAATGATCTTAGACAAACACATGTGACAAATGACAAAATACTTGCAGGCACAACTCTTCTTCCACCACTGAAAAAGGCTGGTCATCTAACCTGATTAATTAAATTATTTGAGGATATTTTCTCAGCGTTTTTTGACTGTCACGCTCCTACGGGCAGGTGTTGGCGAGGGTGGGCTGCGTTAATTGTCTTCTCACTGGTGCCTTTTTTAAATTATCTCCAGTGAGCTTTGAAACCTAACCATACTGCAAGTGTTTGTTCTTAAAAAATGACGTATTAAATTAGTTGTGTTGAAGCATTTTAATGTGCTTCCCCCGCGAGGTATTTTTTTGTTGCATTTGCTGTAGGATGCACAGACCGTGTTCAAATTCCACACGGCAAACGTTTGTTTATGATTTGCCGCCGTGTGCCTGCACAGTGTAAAGGAAAGCGGGCGGGGCCACAACACTGCACACAGCACCTCCGCAGGCTGCAAAGTACAGGTGAAAATAAATTAAATTAAAGATGAGAACAGAAAATATAATAAATCATTTATTTGAATGAAAAATCTACCATTTGTAGACTATGATGTGTTATGATGAATGATGTACTGAACTTAATATCAAGTTAAATCTGATATAATAAGAAAAGAATGCATTAAATAATGTCAAAACATTCGCAACATTTTGGCAGTGTAGAGAAAAAATGTGATGCAGAGTATAAAGTGCAAATCCAAGTTACAACCTGAGCTCTTGAAACTACTCCTCATTATAAACCAGAGGGATTGTAACCTGGATTTAAAACTCGTAGCACTCCCTATGTAATCTGAAACCCTGTCCCAGAGCTAAAGGGTGATGCAAGAAAAGTCGTTTCTGCCAGCTGAGCTGGGACTGATCCTAGAATGAACTGAAAGCTTTTCTGAAAGCTGAGCAAAGTGTTCGGGATGATCAGGAGATGCCAGAACTAAACCACTTAGGCCTTTAAATCTCACTAACAAGACCTTCTTTACTTAATACCTTAATACACAGTGTAAGCTAAACAAGAAGCACTAGGTTTAGTTTACTGAGGTTGTGGTGTTAGGGGGCGCTTAAAAGTTTCAGACTGTATGTTTGGTTATAATGGATTTTACTGTTTCTTCTGTTCTGCAGAATGAAGAGTTGATGTGAAGATGAAAGAAGCTGAACTCACTCGTTAAACACCGCTTCATGTGAATGTGGATCTGCGTAGCTTCAGCCCAACACTGTTTGCATAACAAGTTATTGAATTTTAGAATTAATTACAGTAATTTTGGATTATATATAAAGAAAAAATCCCTACCCCTGTCCCATCCAAATCCCATACCAGTGCCATTCCTTTTTCAGTCCCATTACAAATCCCATCCCAGTGCCATTCAAATCTCTTCTCAGTACCATTCCATTTATTTCCCAGTCCCTTCCAAATCCCATCCCAGTTCTGACTTCAGCCCTATTTCAGTTTTGTCCCAGTCCCATTTACATCACATCTTCCAATTCAGTCTACAATCCACAGTCTTAACCCAGTCACAAACAAATGACAGGGCTCTAAACTTTGACCAAAATGACTTTGTCACAAGTACGATCATTTTTTGAAACTGTCTGAGTTCGAGCTCCACAGGGTCACATTTCAATGAGTGCATGACGTTTGGTTTTGGGTTCTAGTACTTTTCATTTTATTGCAGTTATAATCTTTCCTTAATGCTTCATTTCGGAGGAACATCATAACACACACCATGCTTTAACAAGATGTGATAAGAGGAACAGCTTAAATGTGGACAGAAGCTCATGTGAGGAGGAAGAGGTAACGTCTAAGCCCTTCTGTATGAGAGCTGTGGTTTGGCTGTTGACTGGACTTAAATGAATTGATTAAAACATATTGAATAAAAGTCAATTAATAGCGTAGGTTAAATATGCACTGCTCACAAAAATGATGGCATATTTCATTTTTGAATTATAATAATAATAATTTGAAATTTAATATTGGAGAATATAATAATGAATAATGAAATATCTCTGAATTTTTGTGAGCAGTGTATAAAACAAAAGTATAATTTTACATAATTACAGATATATTTAACAGCTGAGACATGGACACTGCTCCTCGGTAAGAAGCTTACTGTACAACAACACTTCAATTCAATTCAGTTTTATTTATATAGCACCTTTTACAATAGAGTATTGTCTCAAAGCAACTTCACAATATTACA
>JAVSBV010015913.1:0-12311 GCA_033117975.1 Parotocinclus spilosoma | reverse complement strand
TTTTTCCTCCCTCCTCAGTAGATTCTTAAGTAGGGACATCCGAGGAACAAGCAATTAAAAAAGTCTGGCCTAACATCTGGGCGACCCAAGGAGGATGGATCGCTTTTTGACTTAAATTTCTTCCTTTAACATTCAGGGATTTTCCTTGCCTCTGTCGCCTTAGGCTTGCTCAATTTGGGATTGGCTTTTTAAGATCATATAATATTGTAAAGCTGATTTGAGACAATGCTCCGTTATAAAAAGCTCTACAGAAACAAATCTGACTTGACACTACATGTGCAGGATATTCCATGTGATTGCTCAGCCATTTTATTTGGCTTTTAAGAGCAAGTTTGATGATAATGATAATGGTATATTTATTTCTTTGAGGTCCATTTATTGATATCTAGTTGATCTTCCGGACAGCATCAGTACTCACTCGGCTTGACCAAGCTGGACCTGATTATGCTGCTCCTCCAGTGCATTTGCAAGCTGAGTGTTGCACTGGCTAACAAAATGCAGCACCAAATCTCCAGCACCGTTATTAAACATCCCGGCAGCAGCTGCTGACAGACCCAGAGTCTGAATTACAACAAAAAGACAAAGGTCACATGGTGATCTACTTCATATAACATACTGTATCTTTACATGACAGATTCTTCAGACCTCTGCTCCAGCTGCGATCGCGTCTACATTCCAGCCGTACTCGGGTACAAAATCGAGTGCGGCGTTGAGAATGCGTGCTTGCAGTTGTTCCTCAGTCTCGTAATCCTCCGACTGTTCCCCGCTCTGATCCTGATAACTGAAAATAAACAGAGCAAAAGACACAAGTAAACATATATAATAATACAGGTATGATTCTTCTAATGTAGAAAAATCAATCAGAAGCAACAACAAAACATCTGATAGTGGCTGTGTGACTGAGCTAATTTCATCTCTAATGATTTACAGTATTAAGTGTGAGCTGTACATTACATTACACCTCACACTTCTCAGGTTTATTAAGGGGAAACACTTGCAACACAATGCAATCTGTTCCAGAGTGGAAATTCAAACCTGATGTTGGGCTGAGGTTCCTCTTGCTGAGCTCCAGCAGCACTAAACGACTCTTCTGTGAAGGAAGCTGAACTCTTCGACTCCTGGCTGTGATGGTGCTCGTGATGGGACGGAGGAGGTGTGCTGTGCTGGTTCTTGGAATCTTCAGCAAACCGTAGCTGGACGACACGATGGAAAACACGTCTGGGTGTGTTGTAATGAAGTTGAGGGCTAGTCTGTACCACTACTGCTGCGATTGGAAAGAAATGAGATCAGAAATGATACTGCTAAACTGCTTTATGTCATTTTTTATGTCATTTAGCAGACACCCTTATCCAGAGCGACTTTTTATATTTTACAATTAATACAGTCTTACAATCCAAGCAATTGTGGATTAAGGGCCTTGCTCAGGGACCCAACTGTGGCAGAGGTGGGATTTAAACCCTGGACCTTCTGGCCCATAGTCCAGTACCTTAACCACTAGGCCACCACCGCCCAATATTTAGATTTAAAGTAGCAGTCCTCCTTCCAAGCAGGTCGGGTACCGTTTGAGTCTTGGTTCCTCCCAAGGTTTCTTCCTTGTATATTCAGGGACTTTTTCCTTGCCCCTGTCACCCTAGACTTACTCAGATTGGTATTGGCCTTTTAAGATAATATAATATTGCGATAGAATTACTGTGGGGCTACAGTAATGTCAGCGACCGTTTCTGTCAACGACCCGTTTCACAGAATGCAATGTGGTCGTTAAACAGCGCCTACCCGTGTAGCGATGCTGTGTTTTGGTGTGTTATTGGGAATGGCGGAGTTTGTTTGCTTGATAAATGTTGGTTGGCATTACAGGAGGAAGAGTGATTTGTTGAATGGGGGTTTATAGGATTATGGAATATGGGGGACATGCTGGGATTTGGTGGTGTATGGCATTTACTGGTGGTTTTTTTTTTATTTTTATAAATCCTGTGTTTGGTAAGCATTTCTGACATTTGAGGAGGAATTGGTGGTGTTGGTGTTTGAGGCAGGGGCATTTGTTGAATATTATGCCATGGTGGTGCTTGGGTTGGCATTTTTTGGTGTCAATGGACGTTGGTTGGGATGCTCGATTAGACGTCGTGGCATTCCAATTCTGCAAAAAATGCTCTGTGTGTGTGTGTGAGAGGGAGATAGATTGTGTTTTTAGTTAGTGGCTTGCTGCATAGATTTGTAGGTGCGATTCAGGGCGGCGTGGATAAAGATTACACACTGTTCACCCTAAGCGTGGAATATGGAATACCGGCCCTTTTTGTTTGCTTTCTCTCTCAGGCTTTGAACAAATGGATTTTTCGCTGTAATAGCCAAGCTTGAGCAAAACTGCAGTGTATATTTTTGTTGAATAGCTTCTGCCCTCAGGAGGCTTTATATAAGCCTGAGTGCTGCTTTTTCATGCATTACTCAAAGTTCAATTCTCTCACTGCTTAAATATCACAGCCGGCGTGGAGCTGGTGCAAACGGTTTCAGAAAGAATGCACAACCGAGGCTTGATTGCGTATTTTGTGTGCATGTTTTTTTTTTTGTTTGTTTTTTTTTTTTTTCCTTAAGACCGAGCTATACGACTGTCTTTGAATTCAACTGGTGCATCTTCAAATTTATCCAGAACCTGAACCTCAGAAGCGCCCCTATCAATTACAGGGTCAGTTCAGCCACTCGATTTCCTCATTTTTGCCTGATTTTTGGAAAGTGGGATTCTCCACGGTAAATACCAACGCAAGCCGTGTGGGTTCATCACGACTGGGCGTCTCTGTATAACTGAATTTACCGTCTGCATTAGAACAACGGACGACCCTGAAACAAGATGGGAGATCTGCCCAGATCAGCCACACCTGTGTTTTTAAAGCAAAAAAGTCAACCAGAGACATTTCCAAATCTGTTTAATTGGACTGAATGTTGCAAGGACCCTGTACCCCATCGCTTAGAGAGCCATGAGAAAAGGGGGAGGGAAAAAAAACGAATAACCCAGAGCCCGCAGGCTGATTAAAGGGGCGATATTAAGGGCAGCGGACGGAAATTAAAGCACAGAGTGGCTCCTGTGAAAGAGGATATTACCCTAGCACTGTGTAAATGTAGTCCTGGCATAGGGTAGGTCGTCCCAGAGTGCAATCTCCAAAACCTGCACCTTTTAAAAAGCCTGAAAAGAACCTCACCCAATTGTCTATTAGGAAGGTTTAGATCATGAAGAGAGCGATAACGATTCTGTAAGTTCCCCCCCCAAATGTGAACGTGACCGTGCAATTACTTAAAAAAGAAAAAAAAGTTTACGATGAGTACAAGCTTAAAAACTGTTAGCTCACGTCTCTGATGCTTATCGGAGCCGAGCAGAACGTTGCAGTCATATTCGTGCTTTCTAAAGAAGTCGTTTTCTGGACTGTCTGACTGTCCGCTTTGGGCAGAAAGAGGGAGATGAAAACTAGAAGCAGGTCCAGAGCGGAGCTTAATTAATAAATCTGAAAAACACCGGAGAACTTGAGTGCGGTAATGAAACGAAGACCTGGGCCTACAACGTTCACGAACGGTTCGAAACGCTGCTAACAGGAATGGCGTGAAGTTAGAGGGAATGGGAACGGCCCAAACAACCCAGGACTGGAATAAACAAACGCTGGGAATGCTGGGTTTAAATTGCAGAAGTAACACGAGAGCAACTAAACAGCTGAAGAAAATCGGGTAAAAACGTAAACAAAGGTGACGTAGTGCTGAAACGATGCGTTAAAAGAGATGAATGCTGGGTATTAGGGGTGGGAATCTCTAGGCACCTCACGATTCGATTACGATTATCGATGCATCTCAGTTCGTTCCTTTACCATGTGACTACCTGAAACAAATTCAGAATGAATTTAATTCCAATATTTTTTATTAACGAAACAAATAAAAGTCATTTAGCATATTCCAAAAACCATATCAATAAATAATCAAATAAATATCTGCCCTTTTATATAAAGGAGGTCAACATTTCTGAGCATAAAATCAAAATCCTGAGGATGAAACGCACAAATGAAATGACGTAGAACGCAAATTCAGCTTTGCAGAGTAAAAAAGAACTCCTTAGCATCTGCAGAAATCAAAATTCTGAATTATATATCTAAATAACAGCACTGAACATCGGACGCAATAAAATAACACCAACGAGGGACAGTGCAGATTAGATCAGTTAGTGATGCTAATGTTTAGGTTCTTGTGTACAGAAGAACAGAAGCGGGTCTACATGTTCAGATGCAAGTGTTGCTCGGTTATCCATTCTTGACATTTGTTAATCGATTCAGAATCGATAACGTCTGAATCGCGATGCATCTAAAAATCAAACTTGTCACCACAACTACTGGGTAGTGTTGTCTTGTAGGAGTGGCCATAACATGTACTTGTTTATGTACAGGACAGGCCTCCTTTGTGTCGAATCGTTAAGCATTAAAGTGTTGATCTTCGTTACCCCTTTACAGGCGCAGCGAGCCATAACAATAAAACCTCAAATAAATCAAAAGTGACAGAGATCAGTTGTTGGAGGCTCTCAAGCTGGATGCTTAAGCAAAATATGTTGGACTTGTAGCATTTCTAACATGAACCCATCTTCTGAGGACTCTGTTTTAGAATTTAGTTTATTTATTTTAGCACCAATTTCAATTTTATTATTGATTTAAATTGTTATTTACCTAATTTCAATATGATTTAATATACTTTTGAGTATTTACTAAATTAACATCTGGGCCACCCATGGAGGTCGGGTCCCTTTTTGAGTCTTGGTTCTTCCCAAGGTTTTTTTCCATCTACTATCAGGGAGTTTTTCCTTGCCACTGGCACCCTAGGCTTGCTCAACTTGGGATTGGCCTTCTAAGATCATATAAGGTTATAAACGCTGCTTTGAGACAATGCTCCGTTATAAAAGGTCTATAGAAATAAATTAGAATTGAAACTGGTGCTTATCTAGGGGACTCGCTTTAATGAACCGAATATCTTTTCAAAAGTTTGCACCCTCCTCTCTGACGTTCACACCGTAATATGTTTTGCCAGCTGTAGTTGTTTGCCCCTTTTTCGCAGAACGATTTGAACAACTCCTCTAAAGGTTTGTCGAGTGTGTTTTTGTGCTGCTGCCTTGGCTGGTTCGGGCCTTTCCATGTCATTTTTGGTGCATCGTGAGTAACGCGGTATTAAAATACTATTTTTGATGGTGTATACAATATCATACGGACCCACCATGGAGGTGGACGTAACACGGACTTGTTGTTCCTTTTGTGTTAAAAACATGCCGTATTAATATTGGATCCAGTGGAAGGCGGATGGTGACGTAAAACTCCCGGTTATCTGATTATAGGGGAGCTGGTGGATCTTGGAAGGCTGCAGTAATTAATGGAGAAAGATCAGCATGATTGGTTTGCCTGGAGCATAGCTGAAGGTGAAAGGAAGGAGAGAAGGGGGTTGGAGTAAGAACGCGGAGCGAGGAATTATGGACGACCGTAATATACTGGAAGAAAAGCAGACTGATTTAAAGATAAGCAAGGGGGTTGTAGATCTTAACATGCTCTGCTCGTGCGAGACCACCCGCCGAGCGTTCGGAATATAAAGTAAACAGAGCCGAAGCCTTCAGAGCGCCATCCTCTGTGGAAAGTGGTGGAATTTCTCACCTGAAACACATCGGTCGATCTGCCGTGTGCCGTATAAATCAGCCCGTCGTCCCCTCAGTCGTCGACGAACTCGAGCCTCGGGCGTTTCACGCCGCGCCTGTGTGGGCTGGTGCGAATCAAAACAGGAGGGCATGAAAACCAGACGTATTAGCAGACGTCTACGATGAGCAATCTCCAGACGCTGCTTTTATCGGAGGGTATTCGTATCTGCTCGATCAGCTCCAGGTCCAGTCTGGCAGCGCGTATTGTTCATATTGTTCCTCTGTCCTTCATCACCCAGTGGAGCCTGAAGTCGGCTAGCAGCCGGTCGTACCACTGCACTCCCCTGCCTACATGTGAGAGCGCACACCTGAAGGCTGGTATTACTGGCTTTGACAGGACCTCCCATCGACCGTGCATTACAGCTGATTAATAACCCTTCACCTAACGCTCTGATTTTTAAAAAATAATTTTTATTAGCGCTCTCGTTTGAGGACCAAACACACAGCCTGTTATTTTGCAGGTATTGCTATAGTTGTGAGGACATTCAGTCTCTCTTGCCTGGCTTTGCTGTTGTTCGTAATGTGGCTCCACCGCTTGATTTTTCCTGCCTGATTCAAATGCTTTAAGCGCTGTCTGGGCCTTTGGCTTCACTGTTTCACTGGCACTAACGGTTAACGCAGGGGAATCCGACAAACACAATCTCCCAAACTCTTGCTATTCGAACGCGGTTACCGCCGAGGCGCGGTTACAAACCCCTGGCTCAAACGGTCCAGTTTTTTTTAAAAACAAAACACGTCCAAACATGCAGTCACAGCTCCTTTTTTTGTTCTTCGTGTGTGTGTGTGTGTGTGTGTGTGTGTGTGTGTGTGTGTGTGTGTGTGTGTGTGTGTATAGTGTTCCCAATGTGACCTAACAAAGGAATAAACACTGAGGCAAGATGCTGCATGAACCTTTCATTACTCCCACTGAGGACTCGTTTTAAAATCTATTTTGTTACTTAGTTTATTATCAACTTAAATATTAATATTGAATTAAATTGTATTACTTACTTAATTTTACTATTAATATAATACAATTTTAAGTATTTACCCAGTGAACATCTAGGCCACCCGTGGAGGTCGGGTCCCTTTTTAAGTCTTGGTTCCTCCCAAGGTTTCTTGTTTCTAGATTCAGGGAGTTTTTCTTTGCCACTGTCGCCCTAGGCTTGCTCAATTTGGGATTTGCCTTTAAAAATAATGTAATATTGTGAAGCTGCTTTGAGACGATGCTCCACTGTAAAAAGCGCTATGGAAATATTTTTTGATTCGATTTGATTAGCTTTGTTCTTGTACAAGGAAAAGACCCCCGAGGACCCCCGAGCGAGACCTTACTTCACTGTCACCGTTCACCAATATGATGTATTTAAGCCAAAGTTTAATGAGTCTGAGACAGCCTTTTAAATGAAAGTGATGGAGTAATTGGGGAGAAAATATCAAGCTGTGATGTAATTGGATTTTCATTAAAAAGACGTTTCATATAACCCAGCGTGAGCTTGTAGGAGAATCGGTAACGATGAACTTTCCAAATCTAAATGAAGAGATAGTCGTGTTTGTGTGTGTGTGTGTTTGTTTGTGTGCGTGTTATTGTGCGTGCGTGTGTGTGCGTGTGTTTGTGTGCGTACTTGTTTGCGTGCGTTTGTGTGCGTGTGTGTTTGTGTGTGCTTGTTTGTGTGCGTGCGTGTGTGTGTTTGTGTGCGTGTGTTTGTGTGCGTGTGTGTGTGCTTGTTTGTGTGTGTGTGCTTGTTTGTGTGTGTGTGCTTGTTTGTGTGTGTGTGCTTGTTTGTGTGTGTGCTTGTTTGTGTGCGTGCTTGTGCGTGTGCGTGCTTGTGCGTGTGCGTGTTTGTGCGTGTGTTTGTGTGTGTTTGTGTGTGTGCGTGTGTTTGTGTGTGTGCGTGTGTTTGTGTGTTCGTGTGTTTGTGTGTTCGTGTGTGCGCGTTTGTGTGTGTGCGTGTGTTTGTGTGTGTGCGCGTTTGTGTGTGTGCGTGAGTCTGTGCGTGCGCGTGCGTGCCTGCGTGTGTTTGTGTGTGCGTGTGTTTGTGTGTGCGTGTGTGCGCGTTTGTGTGTATGCGTGCGTGCGTGCGCGCGTGTGTGTGTGTGTGTGTGCGTGTGTTTGTGTGTGTGCGTGCGTGCGCGTTTGTGTGTGCTTGTTTGTGTGTGTGCGTGCGTGCGTGCGCTTGTGTGTGTTTGTGTGTGTGTGCGCGTGTGTGCGTGCGCAGAGGAAAGAGTCTCAACGAGTGAATGTGAACCAGTTTATATAGTTACAGGTTATAGAGAATATACAGGTAACAAAGGAGTACTACTTCCAATAGGACAGGTACAGCTTGGTACAAAACCAGAGGGAAGTCATAAACAAAAACACAAGGAACTAGCGCATTAACGTCTCTAAACACATCAAACGAGTTAGAACGGTCTCTAGTCCAAACGTGGCCGTAAGGTTGTGAGCTTTAATGTTAAGATGGGAATCTGTTATTAAATATGGAATAAGTAAAATAAGGGGGGATTAATTTTCCTTTCTTTCAGTAAAACCGAATCTCTTGATAACCCGTTACTTCTCGTGTTTGATCACATGACTCCCAGATTGACAGCAGTTTCCAAATGAGCAGCGAGTCTCCTAGGATTTGGTCTAATTGAGCGAGAGCGAGTCAGATTGGAGGATAACGGACTAACGGACCTCCATACACACATCAGTCAGGAATAAAAGGCGAGCTGACGACATGAGAAGCTTAAAAAGAGCCGAGTGTTCAAAGGGTCAGAGCTCATTTCCATCACAATCAGCTCTCACATACCCATCTGTCCGAATCCGCCTCCCTCTTAGCTGTCTCTCTGTGTCTCTCTGTGTCTGTGTGTGTGTCTGTGTGTGTGTGTGTGGTGTGTGTCTCTCTGTGTCTCTCTGTGTCTCTGTGTGTGTCTCTGTGTGTCTGTGTGTGTCTGTGTGTCTCTGTGTGTGTCTCTGTGTGTGTCTCTGTGTGTGTCTCTGTGTGTGTCTCTGTGTGTGTCTCTGTGTGTGTCTGCCCTACGATGGTTTGGCACTCTGCCTGACCCCGTGTGGATTATACGGAGATAATGGTTAACGCACTATTACAGACAACCCAATCATTTTGTTAGCACAGCTGACTGTGCTGAATATATAATGTTCAGAATATGAAATAATGGGTGTGTAATGATTCATCGGGACACAATGTACATTGTAGAAATTGGCACTATATACTGCTATTGTCTTTTTTTGTACACCGTGAACAACAGGGGCACGTTCTTAAGTCATGCCTTTATACGCAATTCAAACTTCTAATATCATTTAACTGCTAGGCACCAAAAGAAAAAAAATACACTTTATATTGAATTGTTATCTTTCAGAAATGATCGCTTGGTTATTTATTATACGGAGAAGCTACGACAGAGCATTACATTTATTGATGAATTCAAGAAAATTCTCTACATTGTTTACAGTTCAGAAAAAGAATCGTAAGAAAACTGAGTCATGAAATCTGTATGTTGACCAAATCAAATCGTGAACTGGGTGTATTACCTCTACTCTGCACCAACAGCTGGTGCTGTTGAGAGGAATTTTGGTTACTGTGAGAATAAGTGTCTGTTCCATATCAGTCATCAACCATTACTTGAAGCTCTGGTATTATTACCATTATTATTATTATCATCATTATTATTATTATTATTATTATTATTAGTACATGAACAATTGCAGTATATAACTACCATAACATAGGAAAGGGTATTTCTGTGCAACAGCAATAAGACCTCATTTGCTTTTCAGCAGAGTGTAAAACTCAGTCCCTGTGGCCTGTCACATTTGTCTCATGCGCTGAGCCTAGACATGATCAAATGAGCAAGAGGGAGGGAGTGAGAGGAAAACTCTCTGAAGAGCTGCCTACGCCTGAAGGTGTGCCCAGTGTCACAGTGCTGCAGAGATGACACGCCAGTCCTTCGTTCTCTTTCATCTCTCTCTCTCTGTCTCTTTCTCTCTCTCGTGCTCACTCTCTCTCTTTCATCATCTCCTACTCCTGCCAATAAATGCAAGAAACAAGAGCATTTTTTTTTTAATGTAAAGAAGGCCCTTTGCTGTGCCCTTTCACTTTTAGGTGCATCATTCTTGTACTGTATGCTTTAGCTGGTTTTGTTTTTCATCTCATATTTCTATCACATTTATTTCTGACGTATAAGTACAAAATAAAAGCCATACTAACGAGCAGCTAGATGCTAAGCACTGAGAAGCTAAAGGACGCTATTGTATCTTACTTCCAGTCACTGACACTTATGGTTAGTGATGCATGATTCTGTGGATAACCACTAATACAGACCTTAATATATAAAGCACCTATTGAACAAACTTATTCAATATCTTTTCTTAGCCATTGTTGCTCTTCATCTGAAGCATGTTATTTAAAAACCTGATAAACTGGAACAGTTTATCACTTTCTGTTTTTAACAGCAGGACAGAAAGCTCATGTATGTAACAATTAGGAATGCTCACATTCCAACTTCATGGAGTTAGCAAATGGGAAATCATAACATGTTCTCTATAAAATAACTGTGCAAGTACTTAAAAAAATCTGTTTCATCTCGGCTAAATCTGAAATATTGCAAATAAGTCATAGTGAACAATGAGCAGCATTCAGGAGCTCTGTGAGTGTGTGATGATGTCACTGCAGTTTTTCGAATTTAAATGATTAGTTTAGCTTAAAAAAGTTTGCGGATGAAAGCTCTTTGTATTGAAATTAATATCAAATAAAGAACTTGATTAATATAGTGTTACTCTGGAGAGTGTACATCTGTGATAATGTGAGCGGTGTTGTGGTATTACCATATTATTTATGGCTGTTGAACACTGGGTTTCTATGTAGAAAGAGGATAGGACTCTAGTTCATAGCAGTACAGGTATCTCATTGATGATGCCACTGCAAACGAAAGCTTTGGTGGTGGCTGTCAATGGCAGGACATGTAACGGGTGACTGGAAATGGTCCAGGCAGAAACAGGGGTGTGTGTGGTGAAGATCCTACCTGTGTCTGAACGGTAGACAACAAAACTGCTCCTGCTTGTTCAAATGAGGACCAAATGATCCTCTTTATTGGTGATATGTCTGGGCCATAGAGAGCCTGTTCACTATGTGTGCGCATGTGTGCGTGTGTGTCCTTATGGAGCCACTGCTCCCAACACCTCTAAACAGCTAGGTCAGAACAGCCTAGTGGGAAATTAAACGAAATGACTATCCTGCTTCTCTCAGTGTAATTATGCGTCCCCTCTCAAAGTCTGGGGAAAATGTCTACCAGTGCATCGTAGAGGCATGTCTAGCAGTTAATTATCTCTCACCAAGATGTACACTAACCAAAAGTAGCTTCTGACAGCCCTTTTGTAAACAGCAGGAGAAGCACTTTTATGCCGTTTTGTGAAAACAGTTACTGATCGCTGACACTTGCAGCACTATGACATATCTATCTGGGTGCTTAATTTATTTGTCAGTGAGTGCACTTGTATTCTGTGTGCATTATTTTTGTATTGCATGAAACAAAGCCTTTGTTAATCAGAGAAATTCATGAGTAGAGTAAAATCCCTTTTGCCACCAAGTTACAATGACATTACTGAAAGTAGAGGGTACAGTTTTTAATATACAAGAATGAGGGAGGGTGGTAGGAAGCATTAGGATCTCATTATATGAACATGTAGTATTGAAATGGGCATATTTGGTTAAAAGGACAGGTGTGCTAATAGGTAGGCCAATATCCAGTACCATGTTCCATCAGCCTAGCATATAGCAATGGGTGTCTCAGTAACTTAACGTCATTTAGATTAAAGTATCACGTACTAACTGTCTGGTGACTTGGTGGAATTTCATTGCTGGCAGGCGATTTGTCACATTTTAAGCTTGATCAGGGTGAGTTTGGTCTCCATTTGATGTAAAGTGCGTGGTAGGAATTCCGTCCTGCCATTACAGGTGGCTAGAGATGAGGTTGACAAGATGGCATCAACTTTTAAATGTAGAAACTCATTTACCACGATAGCAACCATTTAGGTATTTAAAGAGGTGTTTGCCATTATAATTATGCAGCAATTGGGTATTTTTCTTCAGACTAATAAACACTACAGTCACAATTAGTCTTGTTATTTATAGGGAGGATACACTGCTTATGATCACCCTGTACCAGTATGAAACTAGCTATTTTTCCCCCTTTATTAATAAAACATTTTTTTGCATTTATTGTGTCAGTGGCCCTTCAGGAGCAGGGGGGATGAATCGTGAGGAGGCCCCTGGCAAGTCTCCTGAGGAGATGTACATCCAGCAGAAGGTGCGAGTGCTGCTCATGTTAAAGAAGATGGGATCTAACGTAAGTCTTGCCATCACGAATAGCAATGCTTAAATTAAGCTCATAATGTGTTGCCATGTGCTCATTACCATGTGTAGATGGTACATTTAGAGATATCACATACATGCTTCTTATTATAAAAAGCTTCACGTTTACTCGTTCTTTCATGAGTTTGACTTGCTGCTAAGAATATAAATCACTCCACCTGAACAGTGGAGGATGCTGGTCTTTCAAGGAGGGGGAGCTCAATTTCGGCCTACATCATAAAATGTGTCGGTTTATTTATACGTAAATTCTCACTCTGTCCCCCGTGGACAGA
>JAVSBV010015902.1:0-12312 GCA_033117975.1 Parotocinclus spilosoma | reverse complement strand
GTTTAATAAACATTTAATATGTTACATAGCACGTCCCATCTTGTAACATGGGGCATGTTCGTTTAATCGGACCAGCCAGTTATTAGAACAATCGTGTCCTGATGTGGTCCCATTAACCGAAATCAACTGTATATTCTCCTTATCCTTCCCCCTTTTATTCCTTTTATTCTCTGCCTAACAAGACTACCAAGCCACACCAGTGACCCAAGATCCAGCCCTGCTTGTTACAACTTGAACTCTTACTGTGTTTCCTTATTTTTCAGAGACAGCAAACACATTAAAAGCTCTCACTTTCAGCTCTTCCATTTAAGTTTATCCAGTTACACAACCACAGCCTGCCAATACCATTTACAACACCCCTGGCCCAATATGTTCGGGCTGGCACGCCACACCTGAATCTCTCTAATAACATTTCTTTGTTGCACAAAGACTCTTGTTATGTGTAAAGATCTAAGGAGACCAGCAGTTATAAACATACTTAAATTAGCCTGCCTGGCAACAACAGTTATACCACAATCATTACGACTCAGATCACATTTCCCCCATTCTCATGGCCGATGTTTATGTACTGTATTACCTGAAGCTACTGGCCTGTGTCTACATGATTTCAAGCATAGCAATGAAGCCCCATGATTGGCTGAATAGATAATTGCACGATGGCATAGGCATAAAGATGTTCCTAAAAATTGCTCAGTGAGTATATCTTATTAGCATATATCACATGTACTGATGCACTTATGACTTTTTAATGTGTAGAGTAAAAATGGCATCACCCCTCAAGTATATCAAGAACTTGTGACATAGTTTGTTAAATTAACTAAAATGTAAATATAAAACAGAACTAACAACACAACACTTACTATACAACACTATTGGAGGTAAAAACATTTGACATAATATTAAAATCTAAAGTAGTGTGCAAAAGTCTTAAAGACTATAGAATAGGTGTAGGTATGCCGTTATTTTAGCAGCAGTATAATGATTATTTCGAAGTTTCTTTATTCGAATACAACAGGAAAATATAGGAAATCTATATGCAATATTAATGTTAATAATAATAATAATACATACACTTGAGCAATTGCAGTATCAGGCAGCTTCATCAAAGTTCATATGTTGACAATATGTTATATATGGTAATTATATTATTGTAACAAATTCAATGGTGGCCTAGGACTTTTTTACAGTACTTTACATGCAAAATAAAATTAAATATAATTGAGATAAATGGAATACTATTTTCTAGTTTCCAGTGGTGGTAAAATACGTGAAAGCTTTGCTTTTCAGCTGTTACGCCAGTCAGGCTCAGAGCTGCTATCTTGTCCAGCACTTCCCATTGTGTAGACAGAACACCTGCTGGCAGTGTTACAGACTCTTGGTACGTGTTATTTCAGTTCCATATTCCGGGGCTCTAAGCAAAGAAGCAAAGTCATCAGAGCAGTCTGTAGGTGGTGGAGCCCATTTACCCAGGACTGTGAGTTCTGCCTTTATTTTAGTTGCTGTTTTCATGGGATTGTTGAATTGCAAGCAATTTGCTACAGCTTTTCTCTCTGCTCAACTCTCTTTCATGCCTTCTTCCTAAAAGCAACCTACTGTGCACCGAAGAGGTTCTCAGGGTGACAAGTTGTTCACGACTGTGCTTCCACAAAGTCAAATATTTTTGAAGGCTTCAGAGGAGGTAATGTTATTTGTCTGCAGAGAGGGACATTTTGTTTTGTAAAAAAAAAAGCCAGACAACAGATTTAAATACAAATAAATAAACAGATTTAAATACACATTTAAAAAACACAGATTCAATAAGTGTTAACAATGCTTTGGAGAAAAACATGGAGCATGAGCGTTAAGAAAGATATATTTTCTTTTTTGTACAATCAGAGTTCTTAGTGATTTTGTTCCAAACACTGCAAGGTACTGATGTGTCATGGTGCCACGGGTTTACAGACAGAACCATGAAAGCAAACACTTCTAATTCAATCTACGAACACCCTGCCTAGGGTTGGTTCGTACCATGTGCTACCTGTTAGGCCACTTCTCTATCTGACCCTGAAGCGGATAAACACATATGAACACATATGAAAATGGAATATACATAAACTGAATGACAACTATATTAGAGACACCCTAATCTAAAAGCGTTTGACATCTTATGGTTGTTAGGAAAACAGCCCCAACTTTTTGGCATAGATTCCATTACGATTGGTGCAGATTAGATGTAGAGGTACTGACATGCTCTGAGCAGCCTGTTCTACCTCATTCCAGAGATGTTATATAATAAGATCCAGGGAATAAATGAAAACTCCCTGTCACTCATGTTTATGAAACCAATCCATGACTCTATACCTGTTGTGGCATGGTGAAAGTGTCCTGCTGAAAGTGCAATTCTGCCATAAGATCATAACAGCTGCCATGAAGGGATAAACTTAGTCATCCACAATGCTTATGTAAATCGTACTGTACATCCATCCATCAAACCATCTACAGGGCTCAGATGACCCACCCAGGCTGTACAAAGAAAACATTCTCCATTACCCCACTTCCACCTACCTGTTGAAAACTAACAGGATCCTCATTTCATGTTGCTTATACGAAATCCTGAACCTTCCTCAGCATGGTGTAACAGAAATTTGCATTCATTTGGCCACTCATTCATTTACCACTGCTCAGTGATCCAGATTTGGCTCTCATTGTAATCTTGCTTTTTTGTTTTCCTTAGCCAGCAATGGCATCCGAACTGCCTGTCCATTTGTGCTAAGGAATGACATATTAGTCTGAGCAGCAGTATTTCTGCTGCAATATGCTTGATTGTGCACTACCTGTTCATCAGAATGATCACTCACTGACCCCTTTCTTCACTAAGTACCACAGGGTCCACTTTTCAGTATATTTAGTATATATTTCAGTATATTCTCAACACTGTAGCATGTAAAATCTGACAAAAAAATGTCCAATTTGACTCTTGATTCACACTGAAACTGACTCACATAAACACCACTTGATGGTGCCTTGCCTACGACCTACGACTGCGTGGCCACTTCCACCTCTACTAAAATCATAAAGTTTGCTGACGACACTGTTGTTGTAGGCCTGATCTCAAACAACGATGAGAGGGCCTACTTGGAGGAGATTAAAAACCTGGAGAACTGGTGCCAGGCTAACAATCTCCACCTCAACGTCAGCAAAACGAAGGAGCTGTTCGTGGACTGCAGTAGGAAGCAAGAGAGGAGCTACCACCCGGTTCACATCGACGGGACGACAGTGGAATGTTTCAAATACCTTGGAGTTCACATCTCGTAGGACCTGTCATGGTGTTGCCACATCAGTGCCATGGCTAAGAAGGCCTGTCAGCATCTCTACCACCTCAGATGTCTAAGGGACTTCAGACTGCCCTCCAAGGTGCTTATGAACTTCTACTCCTGCACCATCGAAAGCATCCTCACGGGGGAACATCACAGCCTGGTTCGGGAACAGCACCAAGCAGGACAGACGAGCCCTCCAGAAGGTGATACGATCAGCTGAGCGCATCACTCGGACTGAGCTCCCTGACCTGCAAACCATCTACGGAAAGCGGTCCTGGTCCAAGGCCAGGAAGATTGTGAAAGACCTCAGCCATCCCAACAAAAAAAATCAAATCAGGAAGACTTATGACAACCATTTGCACCTTATACTCCTGTTTACATATATTTAATATTACTAATATTACTCGTATGTGGACAATATCAGCAACAGACTGTACATTTGCACTCTTGTGTACAGATATTTATATGCGGACAATACCAGCAATAGATTGCACATTTGCACTGTCGCACAGACGCAAATACACATTTTCCTTGCACATCTCTTCTCACCACTTGGGAATTCTATAAGTTAATTTATTTAACTTTTTCCTTGCACATCTCTTGCACATCTCTCCCCACCACTTGGGAATTCTATAATTTAATTTATTTAACTTTATTTTTTTGACAGTTTTTAAGTTTTTAAGTTCCCTTCTCTATGTGAGCAGACAGTCATCATAGCATTTCACTGCATGTTGTAAGGTGTATGACTGTGTATGTGACAAATAATCTTTGATTTGGATTTGGATTTGGATGTTGCACTCTGGCTTCACTTGTGTAATTTCCATACAGAGATAGGTATCTCTAATATAGTGGACACTCAGCGTAGTGTACATTGGATATATATAGTATAATAAACATTAAAAAAGTTCAGAGCTAATTGAAAACATATCCTTCGCAAGGCCATATGCTTTCCCTCAAGGCCCCTGTAATTTGACAAATCGGCTTCATTTGAACACAATTGATCTGAATGGCCTATAGACTCTCATGATGTCACTGCTAAAACAGGTTTGTTTGTGACTCAGTGCACTGATAACAGAGAGAACCAGGAGGTTATATCTAGCCTGCTATGTAACAGCAGTGCGTGTGCTTTGCCTTTCAAAGTCGAATTTCTACAGCAGAGTAAATACCTCATCACCTATATGGAAATGCTTTCTTCCTTTTGGACATGCCACCCAAACGTTTAATCCCTTACTGAATGTTTACTGAAAGGTTCCTGATATAGAGTGGCTGGATAGGAAGTAGCAGCAGCCCTTGGAAACACGATCCAAACAAGCATTGTGAAAAACAAACAAAAAACAAGATTAGTGCTCAAGTAAGAAAGCTGTGCTCTATACAGATAAAAGTCTTTACAAAATGCAATTTTGCCTTTTGCTGAAACATTTAATGTGCCTTGGTTCAAGCTGTTTCTCTAATCTCACAACTAGGGTGGAATTTAGGGGGACAATTTACATGTCCAGCACATTTGAAGAGCGCAAATTGGCAGACAGAGAAAATTTTGCCAAAACAGGCAATCTCACCGCATACGGTACTACTGTATAAGGGTACTACATCCAAATAAGAAAGATAATGTTAGTGATGCAACAGCAAGTGTACTGGTAAAAAGGTGCAGTATGCAATTTTAAAAAGGCAGGCAAAATTTGACAAACAAGTCGATATATCAAAAACATACAGTATCTGTCCGCAGAATAATCTATTCCAAATTACCCTTACTTAATTAATTAATTCAGTAATTAATTAATTGTTAATAACAATAACGGCAGCACGGTGGCTCGGTGGGTAGCACCACTGCCTTAAAGTAAGAAGGTTCTGGGTTCAATTCCAGGGTGGAGTGACCTGCGTCCTTTCTGTGTGGAGTCTGCATGTTCTCCCCTTGTCTGTGTGGGTTTACTCAGGGTACTTCAGTTTCCTCCCACAGTCCAAAGACATGCATGTTAGGTTGATCAGTGTCTCTAAAAAGTGGTCCTTAGTGTGTGACTGTGTGTGTGTGCGTGTGTTCCCTACGATGGACTGGCACCGGCTGGCCCACAACTGTGGAATAAATGAATGAATAAAAATAGCATGGCTCACCAGTTCCTCACCAATCAGACAATCGGAACATTGTAAAACAAATCTTGCCATTTGGAAAGGGTGCTGGCATTTAATAGAAAAGATTTATACCTATGGTTTCTAATCAGTTACCTTCAGGGGAAATCGCTGACAACACTTGTAAATATAGATGCATTTTGTAATGTACCTTGATCATTGTTAGTGAGCGATGACTCTAGAACAATAACAGCTTTAAAGCCTTGTTGGAATGTTTTCTAATGGAATGGTAGACCACCATCCACTCTTTATAATGAAAAAAATACTGAGGAGGTGAGCAAATGCTTTGTCTTGCCTCCAGAACTTTAAACAAATGTTCAGTGAAGCTGTAACTGAAACCCAACTCAAATAATCTTAGTTTGAATGATGACATGACCAGCATGAAATATGAAATGATCAAATGAAAAAACAGTTCTCCTAAAACTGCCTCGTAATTGTTGGTTATAATACAACCATACAAAGCACTCAGTAGCCTTACTCATTTCTGTTAGATGGCTGAATCCATATCATGGATCTCCTGCTGTATATAACAGCTGTCATCAAGTTGAAAAATTCGACCATGTTACTGTTGCCACTGACCGTGCTTTGGAAGGAATCACAGACCATTGCTCAGATGTCCTGATTTTGTGCTTCTTAAATTTTTCAATGGTATGAATTCCAGATTTATGTGCTTACATTCAGTTTTCTTAACACTCTTAATATGTAACTATGTTTTTTATAATAACATTTGACTTGAACTTTGAACAACTGCCTTAAGGATGTACTCTTATCAGATTATGGATTCTTCCAAAAGTAATATTCCTTTCTTCCTCTAGACAATTTATGCTCAAAAGATATACAATATGTGCCAATTTAGCTTTTTTTTAACTTTTGAATTTGTAAGGCTTTGGAGGATATTTGCTTCCTTTTTTTTATAAATATTTGTTACATTTTCTTTATTGTACAGCTTTACTTTAACATAGAGTTTATTTATTAGTTTGTTCATTTTGGGGGGATGGGGCATTTTAGTCAGCTGGGGGCGCCACACCCTTTGACTTTACAGTGTATGTATTTGTATGTGTATATATACGTGTGTGTGTGTGTGTGTGTGTGTGTGTGTGTATGTATATACTGCTCACAAAAAAAGGGATACTTCATATAAATGTTTGTGAGCAGTGTGCAGTATGTATATGTAAATATATATATAATAAAAAAAATGATTTTTTTCCTTTTCTGTTTCCCTTACATTTTAATTGCTCCCTCCATCTCAGGCTTTGTATAACCTACACTTGCCAATAAAAGAGCACTTAGTCTTTTCCTATAGCATTTTATATGCTCTACAATACAGAGCAGAAAATTTGAGATCGTTTTTCCTTACAGAACCTCTTATCCAGGGTCCTAGCTTCCTTCTTGGGCACTCTCCTTATCCCACAGGTTTTTACAAAGGGTATTGTTTATTATGAGGTTATTTATTAGAGGGCTCTCTATGAAGAGATGTGTATGGCAGAAGCTGGATTTTGTGTTCAGTAAACTAAATGTTTATCTGCACTTTGCTTCACTATGGTTTACAGTATTGTCCTGCTGCAAGATCCAGTGATGACCATTTTTTTTTTATCTTGGCAGATGCACACAGAATTTATTTCAAAATATCTTGGTATTTCATGGTTCCGGTCAAAGTCCCACTAGCATTTAGCAAACTTTAGATGCTTATGTTTGTTCTCAGATCAAGGAAGGGCTTTTTTCTTGGCAAGCTTTTTGGACACTTGGTTATCCCAAGATGCTATTGTATCTCTCCAATAGTGATCTTTGGGGATTTTTCCACTTTCACCATTACATTTCAACACACTATTCTCTTATTTTATTATTGTATCAACTCATTTTACTCATATTTAGCCAGGGTGCCAATAACTGTGGAGGGGACTGCCTGAAATACAATTGTGGCTCAGCAGGATTGCCTTCAGCATTACATCTGTTTTTTTTTTCATCAAGCACTGGTGTGGCACAAACATTTGAGGTTAATTCCATTTGCAAAGAAGTACCCTGTACTCCAAACAACATAGTTGAGATGGAGGCAAATTATTGACTTTCCCTAATCTCTCCATAGCAGACACAGCATTAACACATAGCTAATAAACCCATTTTATCATGAAAGCAGGCAGTGCCCTTCATTAGAATCTTATCATATGCCTCCATCAGTTTGCAAAAGACCACACTTGCAAAGCTGTGTTGAAAAGTCGCAACAGCTTCCAATTCAGTCCAATTATCATTTTGTTATTGACATTCCGTTTAGAATGAAATCTTCAGGGCAAGCCGATTTAGACCATTTTCAAGCAGGCCACAAAGAAAAGTCAATAGTTTGAAAAGGTGCACAATAACCTAAGGGGCTGTCTGGTAAGCACATTTGTAGTTAAAGTGAGGCTTTGTAACACTTGCTTTTATTTGAAATCTATGTGTAGACCGACCCCTACTTGCTGCATGTGTTAACCAACCAAAGATAGTATAAAGACCGTTAACAAAACAGATTTGGTATAATTGAGAATATCCTATCAAATTCTTTACCTTTTGTCACACTACACCCTAAAAATAAAATTAACTGAAGTTTATTTTTCAGATCAATTACTAAAATGTAAATAGTATAAGTTGAGGTTTTTCTCAGGTATAACCAATCATTTTTCAAGTCAAACAAGAGCTAATTACACTTAACCGTACATCAACTGAAGCTGTTTACAAGCAAAGTACTGAACTATACCACTTTGTACCATGAAGACAATTATTAAGAAGTGGAAAGCTATGTTTTGGCAATAACCTCACTAATATTTGTGGTGGAATCGGATCCTTAAAATATCTGTGGACTGTGTCACAATAGAATTCTGTTAGTTTGGATCAGACACTATACCCTCTGGGGCTCTAGGGCATCAGTGTAGCTTGGGTACTCAACACACAGTCAAAGGTTCCTGAGTTATGTCATCTCGGATCACCGTTAATAGATACATGCCATCACTGATACGGATCATCCCACAGGTTTTGCTGTTTCCCACCCTGCCAGTTGGCCAATCAGTTTGTCAGTGCTGCTCAGGTCTTTAGACTTACTCATTTTTCTCACATCCAAAACATCAACATATTATATCATATGTTCTTTTTACCAGAAGTAAGAACAAATAACTAAGGTGCAGATAACAAAAAAGCCAAGTCTCAACACTCAAGTCTTCAGTCAAGTCCTATTGAAGTCATTAAATGCCAAATGGGTTTGATTTAGTGTGCAGTCAGCCAAGAAACAGGATAATAAAATAAGTATTCATAATCAGTAGCCAGATATTGTCATAGCTACTAATATTATTTTCTTTTTACAATAGCAGTTTGAAAAAATAACAGTTTAAACAGAATGTTGGAAGAGTGCTCTATTCACATAATGTAGTGTTAATCATTAGCTTTTTAAGTTAGCTAGATTGCTAATTACCATGTAAACTATCTAAGCACATACTTACTCTTCTTTGTGTAGCCTTAAAAGCTGAACAAAGATTGGTATAGTTGCATCTTTGCATAGTCTTTATATACAGCTCACAAGAATTAGGGAATACTTCAAAATTAATGAATATTTTTTCGGTGAGCAGGGTACTTGAAAAGGATTATTTTTAAGCTACTAGACCACACAAACCTCAACACTGGTGAACCCCAAAATTTCCCACAACTGACTACAGAATTCCCCTTGTTGCCAGGTTACAGGTAAACAACAGTGAGCAGCTCATACACACACTGTATTACAATGATACAGTACAATGCATGCAATACGAAAATCTTAGTTATCATCATTATCATCTTTTCCACTTTTCAAGGTTGTGGTTGCAGCACGGCAACGGAAGAAACCCAGGCATCTCCCTTCTACAATGTCATTTTGGGGGATCCCCACCAGCACCCTACCAATTGGCCATGCCTGGTACACCTCTAGTGGAAGGTGTCAATGAAGCATCAGGTATCAGATGCCTGAGCCATCTCAACTAGCTTTTCTCAATACGAAGGTACGAAGTCCTTCAAAGGAGTCCAACCTCTGTCTTTTACCATTGGATGTCTCTCAGACTGTGACATGTGCAGTTGGAGTTATTTGTTATTCAAGCAGTATGTTGTCATGAGAAATTGGTTTTGTTTAAGGTATGCTTTTATAAATCTCAGTCAATATTTCTGTGTCCTAAGCATCATCCCGGTATGATATCCTGATGCTACTGACTTTACAGGAGTTGTCTGATTCGACAGCGGTGCAAGACCCTGATGTATGATCCCTGCTGTGCCTCCCTTCTGTTTCTGTGACATTTACACTTCCTGTAGCAGGAAGTAATTCCATGAGGATGTGCCTGAGACTCACACTTCCAGAGAGTAGCTGCTGAAATGACAGTAGGATGTGGCACCCAGAGCAACATCCTTCTGTCTAAAGGCTGGTTTGGATCACATCTGGTTTGGACACTCAGGCTCTAGATGTGTATCACTGTTTATGGTCTGTGGTTAAATTCATTTGTGCTGTAGTTTTTTGTCACACAACTGGGAACATGTTTAAGCCCAAAGGCCAAAAAAGGCCAAAAATGTGCAGAATGTTTTGGGACTTGGGATTTATTGCATAGTTTTAAGTTGATGAACCAGAATGCATTTCGATGGTTGAATATATTTACATAAATACATACACTATTACATACATAAACATTTGTGCACCAATTTTAAACAAACAACATTATTAGCATGGTGCTTATCCCACCACTGTTGCAACAACGGCCTTCAAACTTCTGAGAAGTTGGAAAGATTGTGAAATCAGACACTAACATTGGACTACAAGCTCTGGCACACTGTTGGCATTCTGATTCATCTGACTGAATTATGGTCAGGGCTATGTGAAAGTCAGTGAAGTTCTACATCAAAGCTGGCAAACCATTCCTTTTTAGACATTGTTTTAGGAAGGCAGGGCAAAATGGTGAAGAAATCGCTTTTTTGGGAGGTGGAACGCTAATAAAACATCATTCTGAAGGTATGTTCATCTGTTAAACTAAGAATGTTAGGGACCTGTTAGTAGTGAACGTGGCAAAAATAACAAAGATCTCTAATTAGAGGTGATGTTCACATACTAGTGGCCATATGGTATAGGACCATGTACTTTGCATGTGTATTAAATGCCCTGTCTGAGGTTGGTGAGGTAGAACACACTATCTGTACTCATTAGAAGAACGTAGAGCATATCCTGTCCAGCATCGTCATAGCAGAAGTATGTTCCATGATGTCCATCTGGAACAGGAATGCAATGAGATGGAATTTTTGTGCAGCCTTTCAAGCTGCTCTATTCAGTCTGTCAGCATTACATGGTGTTTATTTAGTGTATTACTTGGATGGATCTAGTGGAATAATGGATTAATTAGCTTGTAAAGAGTCTATTATATCATACATCGGGATACGAAATATGGTACATTAACAAAAGATTAAAATATAAAAATTTGGGATGGCCTGGCAAATGCAGATAAAAATTAAGTGTATCTTAACATTTACTTGATTTATTATATAACATCGCCTGTTTAAAATCACCTCATTATTTACAAATCCTATGGATAGACTTGAAATCTGTTATCTTTTTGGAAATTGTATTAGTAATTTAAATTTTATTATTAATTCAAATTGTATTATTTACTTAATTTGACTATTACTACAACTTAATTATTCAGTTAACATCTAGGCATCTAGGCCACCCAAGGAGGATGAGTCCCTTTTCGAGTCTTGGTCCTCCCAAGGTTTTTTCCCTCTTTATTTAGGGAGTTTTTTCATTTCCACTGTGGCCCTTAGCTTGCTCAATATAGGATTGGCCTTTTAAGATAACATAATATTGTAAAGCTGCTTTGAGACATTGCACCATTGTAAAAAGCACTATATAAATAAATTTGAATTTGAAGTTAAAGAGCAAATTTTCCAATCTAGGTGTGCAATGCAGCTAGAGACATATCTAAACAGACTGCTGGCTATACTTTAATCAAAAAGTGGCCCTACTACAATTTTCCTATCCTGTCATTATATTTTTTCTTTGTTACCAGATGTTCTTTGATGTCATTACTAAAATACGTTGTAATACAAAATTACTAATTTAAATGGGTATGATGGTTTTTTTATAGGTACTGTATTAAGCCTAAATATAAGTAGAAATCAGATTCTGTCACTTTACATTGTTCAAAAAGTGCTATTTATAACCCAAGCAATATTTGCCCTGATTAAATGGCTGGGTTTGAATACTGCAACAACAGACATTTAAATGGCAACAATGTAACAATGTCCTCACTTATATTATATAACATTCAGCAGTCTACAGTTGGCTGTGGTCGTCAAACAAGAGCTGTTGTGCTATTGTAGTTCCTGATTGCTTCCTTCCTTTGTTTATTCCTTTAGTATATTAGTTGCCCTGCACAGGATATTTGCTATGAAAACACCCTGTCCTTTCAGGTCACTTTTGCTTCAATGAACCTGGATGTAGTGGCAGTAAATGTTGTTTTAGCCGTAAGCGGCCTTGCCCTTAGAAGTCTTTAGAGAAAGGATGTTGATGAAATGCAAGACCTGTTAACGATTTACTAGCAGGATTAAGAACAGAACAGGTTATTCTAGATTTTCTTAAGTGCTTGGAGTGTGGCAAATTTACAGAATAGATAGTCACTACACATCTCTGGTTTGCTATGCTTTCTGTTTGGTTAAATATGATTTACATTACAAAAAGATGTACTTAATTTCCAAAACAGATACAGTCAATTCCGGTTAATAGGACCACATCGGGACACGATCATTTTGGTCCTAATAACCGGCTGGTCCGGTATAACGAAACGAATCGGTAAACGAACATGCCCTATGTTACAAGACGGGACGTACTATGTAACATATTAAATGTTTATTAAACCTTTATTGTGCG
>JAVSBV010015891.1:0-12312 GCA_033117975.1 Parotocinclus spilosoma | reverse complement strand
TCTACAGTTAATTCTGTTGGATGTGGTTTGTTGTTCTTGGTGGTATGCTGACATTACCCTGGATACCGTGGCTCTTGTTACATCACAAAGACTTGCTCTCTTGGTCACAGATGCACCAGCAAGACGTACCAACAACTTGTCCTCTTTTGAACTCTGGTATGTCACCCATAATGCTGTGTGCATTGCAAAATTTAGCAAAACTGTGCTCTTACCCTGCTAATTGAACCTTCACCCTCTGCTCCTACTGGTACAATGTGCAATTAATGAAGATTGGTCACCAGGCTGGTCCAATTTAGCCATGAAACCACCCACACTAAAATGACAGATGTTTCAGTTTCATTGTCCAACCCCTGTACATGCCCCTAGCTAATATATATTAAATTGTTTTTGGATGACATTTGGATTTTTACTTAGAATTATTACCATCCCAAGCCACATTCTGTCATCTTTACTGAACTGACTAGCAAATGGATTTTCTGTGAACACGGATGCCCCGACATTTAACAAAAAACAGCAAAGAAGTGTCTGCTGTAACATTTTCCTACTTATACAGTTACATAGTTAATTTATGTAGTCATTTGATTAAACCATATTTTGTTCAAATGCTGCATTGCAGGTCTGTTTGCTCCTTGAATGGATGCTAGCACAAGCTATAATTACATGAGGTTTAAAATATCTTAGAGTTTGTTTGTGGCTTCACTTTAGTAATAACTAGGATTTATGTTAAAGCCCCTGGGAACCTAAATCTATGTTGACTTTCTTATTAACTTTGCATTGCTTTGGTGGACATATTAACCCGCAGCAAAGTTTACGTAAACTTTGCCCTCACCAATCACAAGCACCACGTGCTAACGTTACCTCAGTTCAGATCAACAAATATGTAGTTAAATTAAGGTTATAACTGTGCACACAACTTTGTAAACACGCGTTTTCTTGCACAATTTAACAGCCTGACGGCTTTCAAAAACAAAGGTTTTTCTACTAACCTGTTAGCATTTAGCAGTGCTAACTGTAGGTGGAGGGGTTCAGTCCAATTCCCTCTTGCATTTGTAATATTAATAGCATAATAACTATGATTTACTTTTAAAATATGAGAAAAATAAAACTGATATTTTATGCTAGTATAAATCTATAAATTTGCCACTTCTATAAATGATTATAAATGATAATTAACATGTGTAAATTCTAAATGTAGTGACTCGCACTCAAAGTTTTTTGGCAAAATGATGTCCCAACCTTTGTATAGCTTTTATAAAACTAACTTCTCATTCCAAGAATGCTTATTTTTTTTATTGTAGCTTAAATCTTTGGAATATCATTTCATTTGATCAGTTATTCCAGAATTGGAATTGATATAAACTGTGACCAAGTTGGCCATAACAAACTATACCACACTCCTAAATTTGACTGTATGTGCAAACACCAGGTTCATTAACAATAACCTAAAATCATGTCATACCTTAAGTCTTTCAAGAACTTATTGTTTAGCAGTCTTGTTTACTACTGTAATATGTACTGAAATTACTATATAACATTCTCCAGTAACTTTATAGCTTTACCCTGCTAGAAATGCAAAGACCAGCATGTTTTCTTTTGGATTCTGGTATGGTCAGTTAGCAAAACCAAATGCGTTTCATGTTTAATATTGGTCCAAATTGGTTTACACTTGTTATTGATGGTCTGGTGATTGTTTAGCTAGGAAACTTTAACTGGTCTTGCTGGTAAAGCTTGTTGATCTGCATATCAATGTTTAAAATTAGCAACAATGTTAAATTTGTCTGTAAGTTAAAAACAAGGTTATCTCAAGGTTGCTAAACCACATGCCAAAGACGTGCGTCAAGTTTAAAAACACTAAGTTGACCAAGGATGAATGAGTCTGACTAGTACCAACAATGTGACAAAATAGTACCCTTTTAAGCAGCATGGCTAACTTCTGTCACTAGTGTCGACAAAACTGCGTTCACTTCAGTGGCTATAAAGATACACTTTGTTTTTACTTATTTTATGTATTTTTAGGGGTTTCTTATATTTTTACATTCCAATGGTTAGTCATGCATTTAATCTTTAATTACATATGAATCTCGGCATTAAGAACATTGCCAATGGGGTGTGTGTTGGGGGGGATTGTTTTTATTAACGTTATTTAGTATGGGGGAATTTGATGCCCACTATAAACAAACTTTTCAAAAGGTCTCCTGTAACCATCTGTAAGTTTTAATTGAAAGATTCCATTGTATTAAAATAAAATAATAAAAACACCAAATTTCCATTTTTTTATGTACAGAATTACATTTTATTGTTAATTTAGTGATTTCATTGTACCCATTTTAAAAAATCGCCTTACATTTCCAAAGAACTCTGAGCCCAAATAAATTAAGGCATAAGTGTAGCACATTAAAATAAAGTGTTTCCATTATTTGGTCAGATATTTGTAAGTTAATTTGTACCTAATTGGTTTAGCAATCAGATGTGCATGAACAAAAACACAACACTTATTATAAAACAGTTGATTTTATCATAACATCAGGACAAGAAAAAGACTAACAAGACTAGCAATACAAAATGCTGCAGCCAGACTATTAAAATCTAGTTAGCAAGCTCACATTACTCCAATCTTATATTTTTTACATTGGCTCCCAATCAATTTTAGGATTCATTTTAAAATTCTTGTCTTCACATATAGAGCATTAAACAGCCAGGCTACTAGTTATATAGTTATATTTCTCAGCTGCTCAAAAAATATACTGCTTCTCGCTGTCTTCGTTCACAGGCTCAGAATTTGTTCGTTGTTCCCCACACACGATTAAAAACTAGGGGGGATAGAGCCTTTCAGACTGTGGCACCAAGGTGGTGGAACACTCTGCCTTTAGATCTACGTTCAGTTGACTCTGTAAATTCTTTATATAAATACATTTTGTTGAGAATTTTGGATGTACAGCGCTTTGTGACTAGCGTCTTTGAAAAGCGCTACATAAATAAAATTGACTTACTTACTTACTAACTTAAGACGGCAAATCCTGACCAAATTTCACCATATAACTGAGATGAGACAAGATCCAACTCTAGCAAAGATTTCTTTTTGGAAATTTGTCTGTGATGGTGAAATCCACAATCTACAATGAGACTAAAATCATGGAACATCTGTGAGAGAAAAAGAAAGCCTGCATAGAAAACAAAAATGCGTCGATAATCAATTAATAACTGCAACACAGCCCTCTGAATCATAATTAAAATAAATCATGAGGTGTCTAGCAATTCCCACCCCTAGGCCCCAGTAAACAGTATTCTGGTTATATAAAGTTGAACTCATGCAGGATGTTTGGAACAACTACCCTGTGATTAATAGTTTTCAGATAAACATAAGACTGGTTTTGATGGCATGGAACCTGTAATCAAGACAGAAGTTCTTGCCAAGTTTGAATGGGTATCATATGAAAAAGTATCCTGTACAGCCTTGTTTTCCCCCAGGTTTTAATCACACTTTTTCCTTGTCAGGGTTGTGGGTGGAGTTTCAATCCAAGCTCGTGGACTAAGGAAATGAAAGTTAGGGCTCTCATTGTGTGTTTGAACTTTAAATTACTAATAGTCAAACTTTATCTATCATGAATAAGCCTTTGGGTTCTGGACTGTGACTGTTATTGTTGGGTTGATGCAACATGTCCTGATGTTCTGTCACAGTGTTTAAATACACTGCCCACAAAAATTAGAGGGTGTTTCAAAATGAAAATATTATCTAATTAAGTATCATTTTGTGAGCAGTATACACAGAATGTTAGGTATGAAATCATTGTAATGTAAATGTATTAACATGAAGGAGACATGAAGCGCAAACAGTTTTTGGGAAGTACAGATCTCTGAGCTATCAAGGTGCACTTTTAGTCACTGTAACCCAGGTAAACTGTACATACTAACCATGCACCCCTGTCATCTACCTTCATAGAGCCATTCAAAATAATACTCTGCTCAGAATTTGGTTAAAAAAAATTGTGGAAAACTGGCTATGTAACGTAATGTTGCACACACACTATAGCATACAGTGGTACCTCAGTACTCGTGGTTAATTCATTCCAGAACAGTTAAATTACTGTAACCTACAGTTGGGTAAAATCATTACCAATCATTAACAACAATCATAAGAATAAAGTGTTGAACAATCTGGTGTTATTTTAGCGAGTAACAGATTGAACGTGAAAAGTAAAAGCAAAACACTTTCTCTATTGGTGAACTCCGGAGTTGGCATAGTTGCTAATGCTAGCTGCAGCCTGCATTTTGGAGGTTCCTGTTTTCCTTTCGGTTGTCTTTTGTAAATACCCTTTTTAGGACCCATAGTGACTTATTTGCACTAAGAATATAGTACTATAGGTGTGAATTTGGGCTAAAAAGAGTCACACGAGACGACTTGTGCAATTTTTACAAAGTGTGCAGAGTAACGAGAAAATGACGAGAGCCAAGACAAATTTTTCAACAGCTGAATATGACAAGTTTCGAGAATCACTTGTAATAGAGATTCCTGGTAGAGGATTTACATGCATTTTTCCTACACTACTACTTGTACTACTACTACTCAGTTGATCATGGAATATCAAGCAGTAAAGAAATTCCACAAACTTGCCTTAATGTTGCCATCCTGTTGCAGTACCATGCTCAAATTCAATAAGCTCTTTGGGATGACCAATTCTTTCACCAAATATTTGTAAAGTCATACTGCCTGGCTATGTCCTTGATTTTTAGACTGAAAGAAAACACCTGAATTCAGTGATTAAAGGGTGTCCCAATATTTGTGTACATATGGTTTATGCCAGAGACTACTACAATAGGTTCTATGACTGGAATCAGTTTCTATTGTCAGCTGAGAAAAGTTTTCTTTGGCAGGAAACAAGATTAAAGAGGTCGTTTTAGGACACATGGCTTTACGAACTATAAAAAGTGCCTGAAATCTTAATTCAAATCATTTTGCCTCTGCAAAGAAACTATGGCTGAGTTATGGATGGATCTTATAGCAGAAAATCTACACAGAAATGGTTCAGTTGCCACAAAAACAGATTGTTTTACTTGGCCAAGCCATTGCCTTGACCAAAATAAGCTGAGAGCTAGAGTTCAGATAGAGTTGTGGGACTGTGGTGGCCCAGTGGTAAAGATACTTCCCTATGGCCCAGAGGGTCCATGGTTCAAATCCCACCTTTGTCACAGCCGTTAACCCACAATTGCTTGGATTGTAAGACTGTATTAATTGTAAGTCGCTCTGGATATGGGCGTCTACTAAATGACATAAATGTAAACGTAAGTTCAGAAGAGAAATTCTGTAGTGAGGGGTTTCTCATTCCACCGGAAATGCAATACAACAATTCAAAAAACAATGGGACGAAAATGCAAATATAACAAAAAAAGGTACATTTATTTTAACTTTCATTTAATTGTTGTTCATTTAATAGTTGTTTGTCATTTAATTTGTTACTTAACATCCATTCCTGCATTTCAGACCTGCAAGATATTCCAAAAGAATTTACCCGTTTGTAATGCTGTCATTCCTTTTCACCAAACTTAAAAGATGCTTTGGCACCAAAGATGGCAAACAATTTCTTGTTTTAGATGTTATTTTGTCCCATATCTCCTGCAAACACGTCTTATGGGGTCATTGTTTTCATTTAAAACTTCCCCACACATTATCATTCTCTGCTGGGGACAAATCAGAACTTCAGGCAGGCCACTTCATTTCCCGTACCTGTAAATTATTGCTGATAATAGTATGTGTTTCTGAAGTGGCCTGTATGGTCACATACATTACGAGACTAAAATAGTACGCTGCAGATGCCAGTTCTGGTGTCACCATGCACTTATATTTAACACTTAATGACTTGGCAGATCCTGTAATACAAAGTGACCTACATTAAAGCAATCAAAACACAGAGCTGACCTTTTGGAGTGCACAATGCCACAAATCTTCAAAGATATGCAACATAGAAGTAGGAGATGAATAGATGGTGTACAATTGCAACAGTTTTTGTCTGAGGGATATTTACATGTCACAATTACTGCATTGAACAGTATGATCCAAGAGTGACTAAAAGAACAGAGTACTTGAAAATTAAAGGCCCAATAAAGTTGAGTTTTAGTCTGAACTCGATATCCCAATCCTCCAAGAGCACACAGGCTTAACCAGGAACATTCACTAACCCAAACACTTAGACTAAAGACTGTTCTAACTCAATTCATGTGTTTAGAGGCTTTTTGTGCAAGTGACTTGTGTTTGTGTGTGCGTGTTTGTTAAAAAAAGTGCCTGTCCTACTGTAAATAGGGCTCGTTTGTTTATAAAAGAGATACCTACAACTCAATGCTCATTAGGGGATACCTTAAAATGATATATACCTTAATTAATAAAAACATTCACTTGTCATGTCTGTAGGTTTCAGTCAAACAAAAGTATCAGGACCATCATGAAATCCTGTTACAGTTTCCCCTGGACAGGGTGGTAACAGTACGTTACTGGATTTTCTAGAATTATTGGTAACTCCCATAATTGCTTGGATTGTAAGACTGTATTAATTGTAAGTCGCACTGGATAAGGGCGAAAATGTAAATGCACGTTTAGAAGAGAAATTCTGTACTGAGGGGTTTCTCATTCCTCTGGAAAAGTAATACAACAATTCAGAAAACGTTGGGACAGTATAGACATTGCAAAAATAACAGAAAAGATAAATGTACTTTGACTTTTATTTCTTTGAACTCAAGATTTCATGGTGCTTTAATATTTAGTCATTTGTCTTGTCAAATAAATTCACATCAAATTTTAAATTCATAAATTAAAAGTGCAGTCGCTTTAGGGATGCTGTGTAGATGGTAGCGTTCCACTCGTATTTTTTTTATGCATTTCGTATCGTTTGCACTCGGTTTTCTTGCAGAAATAATTTCCATTTCGATTACAGTACCATAACAAGACTAAGTAAGTATGTTAATGTCTGTTAACATCTATTTTTGCCAAAACTGTGATTCTTAAATACCGCACACCTGTACTGTGTGTAAAAACGCTCTCTCTGCCTCACAGCTCAATGAGCTTCCCCGTTGCTATGGAAACGCGCCACGCATTTCCAACAGCCAATCAGAATAAAGATCCCTAGAAGTATAGTACATGTTTTCGATCTTGTTGCTTCTCGGCTATAAAACAAAACTCAAATATCGTTTAATTATCGTGTTGTGATCGAGTGCAACGTTTAAAAGCATTCGTACTGTGCGGGAAGGAAGAAGCTAAATCAGCTTACCTGTTCCCCAAAATCGATGGCTATGTTGGTGATAGCCAGAGGAAGAAGGAATCGGATGAGAGGCCAGTAGGAAGTGAGAAATGTCAGGTCCACCATGATAGCGGCTTAACGGATCTGCTTACATGCGCCTGGATCAAGTTAGATCAGCTGGGACATAATGTTTCTAACGCCCGCAACACGTTTAACTAAGCACGCTGTCAAATGTCAGTCCTGGAACAGTCATCTTTAAACGCTGCTCAATCAACCGACTGGACAAGCTCGACCGCTTTCTAAATCATTCCCACACAGAACCTCTTATTCCACCCGAGTCACACGCCACTCTCCGCTATCCGTGCTCATTTTTCTTCTTTTAGAGCAACCACGTGGGGCGGCACAACAGCAGCACCTCCTCTACCTCCATCTACTCCGCCGGTCCCGCCCACTGCGTGTTATTTAACGTTTTACCAGGAATCACAATGGATCGAATAAAGCTGAATGGTGTGCACCGTAAAGATCTGACTTCTATAAAGTTATGTTGGACATCTTCTATTCGTAGATCAAAAAATCACGTTAAATTTGCCAGTCATAAAAGTCAAATTTAGCGACCAAAAGTGCATGGCAGTAGTTTATTAGACATTTGCTCCCACCTGCTGGTCATTAGTGTGTATTGCACCACACCCTTACTGGGAGGGCAGAGCAGTATAGTACTCCGTGTGGTTTGCCAATTAAAATGTTTGCGAGCTTCCCTTTATTAAAGTGCTTTTGGGACAGATGTGCAAATACAATAGTATTACTGCTCACAAAAATTAGGGGATGCTTCAAAATGATATATGTCATAATTACATTTTCTGAGCAGTGTATATAAACTGGTTCACATTAACTTGTTATGTCCCTGTTGGTTTCAATCAAACAAAAGTATCAGGACCATCATGGAATCCTGTTACAGTTTCCCCTGAACAGGGTGGTAACAGTACGTTAATGGATTTTCTAGAATTATTGGTAACTCCCATAATTGTTTGGATTGTAAGACTGTATTAATTGTAAGTCGCTCTGGATAAGGGCGTCTGCTAAATGACATAAATGTAAATGTATTATACTCTTCGTAATTAGCTAGCTTGGCTTAATTTTACACCTAGACCTTAGAAGCAGGTTGGGTCCCTTTTTTGAGACTTAATCCTTGCTTAAATTTATTCCTTACAATGTTTAGGGAGTTTTTCCTTTCCATTGTCGTACTAGGAAGTTTGTGATTAGGTAAAAGAATATTGGGATTATTGTAAAGCCACTTTAAGACAATGCTCCGTTGTGAAAAGCGCTACAGAAGCTCCCAGAATACTCATAAAGTTGTAAAAGATCAGCATTGTGTCAGCACGATTGCATGATGCTTGTGGTTTTCCTGATTGATCATACCCAGGAAGAGACCGCCACTGTATGACGACTTAATTTGACTCAGGCTATGAGAGATCATTTTGCCATTGTGTTACTAAGACGTCCTGTTCCATAATCTGTACTGATTAAGCTTTCCAAAACTCTGAAAAATAAACAGTTTGCCGAAAAATAAACAGTTTGATGTGTTAAGGTTTAAGTTTGTTTTTATACACAAAACAATTCCATCGAAAACACCATAATGTAGACAAACGAACACAAATCTGACGGTTGTGCATGTCGGAGTTGTGACATTTATATTTCGACAATAATTAACACCACCTGCTCAAACGGTTGCGTACTACGCCGGACCTTGTAACCATGAAAATGTTGATAGAGTTGCGCAGTAAAACCTCTCGTCATGGCATTGATGTGGTATTCTGTTTGAGTTGCGGGTGAGAGTTTGGAGCTGGAAGCCTATCTGGGTCTTGCATTGTTCATCTGTTCCACTGCCTTCGTTTTGCACACTCCGGTGGAAAATATCACCTACTGGAGCAGGAATGCTAACTCGGCACATAGAGCGAGAGAGCGAGAGATGAAGTAATAGATGCTAGGCCTGTAGGATTGGTATGAAATTCAACCATGATGTTTCATTTCTCTGGGGAAGAGATCTGATATTCCCATCCTGAGTGTGGACCTTCACATTCAGCTCTGTTAGCTGGAGAGAAGCAAAGCACTCGAGATAAATAAGGGTAGCTATGAAACACAGCTCCTAATCCTCAGCTCCTATTGCAGGCATGTTCCATGCAGTCTCTCAGAGGGCTTCTGTAAGGGATCTGGAGGAGCGTTAAAACGTTCTTACTCAGTCACCCACGTCCACAGCTGGACCTGCACCGTTTAATCTTTCCCACCTGGTGCCTAATGAACTGCACAGTTCTACAGTGTTTGTCGTTTACCATAAAATTATGCCATATATACAGAATGCATTTGGAAAATCTGTGAGTATTTTGTTATGTTTTATGGCTTTGCACTGAAATAAAAGATCAAGAACCCCATAATGAGGAAGAGAAACCAGAAGTTTTAGAATTGGCAATTTTATTTAAAGTGAAGTTTTGCATGGACGTAAGTATTTAGAGAGTTGGAACTTTTGAACTATAAATTTAGCTCTAAAGAGGTCTCCTATTTCTCGTGGTCATCTTTCTCGTGGTCAGCTAACAGTGTGACTCACAACCGATCCAGGCAAGGTACAGTCTAAGCAACTGAGAGGTAAGAAGGTTTGCTCAAAAGCCCAACATTGGGAGCTTTGTCATAGCTACAACCACCGATCCATTCATGACGATCCAGAGTCCAATGCTAACGTGCCTTGCTATTCCAGTTGACACCTGGGGTTGCAGTTGAATTGGAAAGTCGGTCCATGAACCCACAGCTGAGCTGTTACGCTACAAGTTGTCTTGGAGAGCTGTAACTGGGGGTCACTGAGCTGCTGACTTTGGGAATTCCATCCATCCAGCTGTATGCTCGATGTTCATGTTCCTGTCCGCACCAGGCATGGCTGAAATAGAGAAAGCCACTAACGGCCAAGGGGTGAAAGGGGTGTCTACAGACACAGGTGCAAATAAAGGGAGGTCTGAACTGGTTGTGTAGTCCCATTTGCAAAAGCAGTGTCTTCAGCTGGTGCTTTACCTAAGGGCAAATGTTATGAAAGAGAAGGGTGCTACCATTTAAAGGGAGATTTCACTTTTTACTGCGCATGGTTGGAAAATCTGCTAGGAAATCGCTTTCGGAGTACAGCCAAATAGTAAACAAAAATAACTGTGCTTATAAACCTACCCTGAGCCAGACAAAACAAAAAACATACAATTGTTATTCTTAAAAAGCCAACAGAAAACACATAGTCGTACATTTTCCAACCCGTCACACTGATCACAATTGTCTGGTCTCCACACTGAACAGTATTACTCAAATTCTGGACACCCCCGGTCACGTTATTCAGAATATTAAAGTAACATGAGGTTCAGGGGGCAACAAGTCACCATAATGCCCCAGAATGAGGAAGATGGATAACATCTGACCTCTTATGGTTAAAGTATTATAGCTACGATGCCCATGTTAATGGTGTGCAGGTGTTTATTAAAGTTCTCTATTGTCACAGATCCTGTGGTTTATCTTATTCTCGGTCTCTTCGGTGCCTCATGCAGCTTTTCAGCTGCACAAACAGTACACAAAGCTGAAAAAATAAGCTAGCTGCAGAATGTTGAGTGTGTAAAAGTGAAATGTTTGGCCTCCTTTTTGGATTATTTTATGTTTTTATGAAGTCTTATATTTGCAGAAATGTGTGATAAACTGGGTAGATTTTCATTTAAGAAATTAAAAAGGCTTCGGTGCCTCTGATGAGGTTGGAAACATCAAAGAAAACACCATGTCTTACTACTGGGGAAAAACGTGAACCAGGGAACCACTACTCGCAGACTCAACGGTGCCAAAACCCTTAACTGGGGAACCGAAAATACAACCCCGTAACCGTCAGATCACCTGCCAGAGACAGAATATGAAGGAGTATCTGAGCTGCTCGAGTGCTGGGTCGCACACCTTTGTTTGTAGTTAAGCATATAAGTCTGCTGATTACGGAGTTTGTTTACGGTTCCCCCACCTCCCAGATGTTTTTTTCCCCCAGAGTACGCCTGCTCTGTGCCAGGTCAAATGCTGTGGGTCTTCTATTTCACAGTTTACCTCACTAACTTTCCTATTGGTTTATCAGGAGATGTTAGAACACTGTGCACATGCTGAGATTAGTGCGTTTAGAGATAAGCATGCAGCTCACAAGGCCGTCACGTCAGAGATCTAAGAGACGCCAGGGGTTGAAAATGAAACCAAAGCTGCTCGTAAGGTGTTTCTATAGAGTGTGGATAAAGCAGTGTCACATTCTTGCGTTACTTTTGTGTTGACAGGTGATAGCAATGAAGATGACGGCTTCGATACGAGCGCCAGAGTGTCTCACAAAGTAAGTGGATGACGTTTGCTCGGGTTTTATTGCCCTGCTGCTGCTCTGTTTGACTGTACGGTTTGAGCACACTGATTTTGAAGTCTAGCCTTGTTTTTAGAAACACTTCCGAAAACGTTCCTCAGTTTTCTGATGTTATCTAAAGCGACTCACAGTTAAGGTGAATAGTTGAAGGTTAGGGCTGGAGCTCATGGTTCAGTAGCTGGAATTTGGACTCTTTTCCGTCCAGCCCACGGAGAAATGTGAGACTTTGTAGTAAAACTGTAAATTGCTTGACAGGTTTAATGTGAAGTTTCACAGTTTGACCATAAAGTTCGCAGTTCCGTTATAAATTTGGCGACTTTATGGTTCCACTGTCAAAATTTCCTAGTACAAGTGTAAACTTGGTTGACTATGAACTGACCATACATTATTTTGCAGTTCTACTATGGATTTTGGGTTTTCTTTGGCCACTTCATGGTTCCACTGTCAAATTCCACACTACGTTTTTTTTCTGGGAGATTTCTAACTAGAAGTCTTAACCACTGAGACTAAGAACCGCTGTTAATAAGGTTGTTTACTAAACCCCCTATTGTTATGTTTGTATTGTTATGTAGGTTTGTTAGACAGATTTTTGTTACATGAGGTTACGTTTGGTACATTAGGCCAGACTTTTTTAATTGCTTGTTCCTCGGATGTCCCTACTTAAGAATCTACTGAGGAGGGAGGAAAAAA
>JAVSBV010015880.1:0-12312 GCA_033117975.1 Parotocinclus spilosoma | reverse complement strand
TTATTTCCCCATTCTTATTATACGGCGTGGGATATACTTATCCTGCATAATTGGGTCCTAATAAAAACACCTCCACTCATCGTAACAGTATATACCTATGACCTCCACAAATCATCTCATATTATCCATACAATTGCGCCGTAGAATGCGTAATACGCCTTTTCTACTTTTGCCCGTTCATATTTCTACACACCTTCTGTCCGGTTTACATATTTACATTAGGTACTGTGTCTGTCTGGTAAATGGTCTCTTGTCCGTATTCACTGTCATTCTTATTGTCAGTCTTTTACCTTTGTCTTGTATATTTTCCAGTCTCTATGTGTAAATATAACTAGAGTGTCCTATCAAACACTTTCATTACAATGTTTGTACTACCTGTTTGTCACTGACAAATAAAGCTTGAATGTGAACTTGAACAGAGAGTGTGTTGGATGTTGCTTGGCATGGATGTGGTAAATGTGGTTATGTTATATTTTTTGCAGTCTTCTTGTGGCTTTACAGTGGTTTGGTTACAATGCTTTACCTTGGTCTGGAAGCAGCAGAAGAGCTGGGTCAGGTAGGGATGCTTTCTGGCTAGAGCCAAAATGCGTTTCTCAGTCAGAGTGCAGTCAACATCGTCGTCTTGCAGGATGACGTCTTTCTTCAATACCTTCACAGCGTATACCTCATCTGTGCCTTTTAGTTCGGCTAGCATCACCTGGCAAAGGAGATCATACATTTGATCAAATGACAATCAATGTTTTTGCTTATAACAGCCACTTTAATAGGAACGTCTCAGATTGTCATTCCGTGCAGACGTTTGGCAGCCAATACATCGTGTCACCAATGTGACCAATGTGATCAATTGCGTGTTAGGTCACATTTTAACGAGAAACTGTTCTACATTTGCATTTTTGTCATTTAGCAGACACGCTTATACAGAGCGACTTACAATGAATACTGTCTTACAATCCAAGCAATTGTGGTTTAAGGGCCTTGCTCAAGGACCCAACTGTGGCAGAGGTGGGATTTAAACCCTGGACTTTCTCGTCCATAGTCCAGTACCTTAACCTCTAGGCTACCACAGTCCTACAATAAGTATCCTTATGCAGACATGCTAACCAGTATCCTACAGAGACAGCTTATTTGTATTAAACTGTAAATGGTGGTTTAAATAGTTAAAGGGTTTAAATCAAATTGAAAATACCTGTTTACTTACATTACAGTATCCTAAATAGACCGGTAATGCCTGGTGCTTTTTATCAATGCCTTGTTTCGCAGAACGTAATGTGGATATTAAACTACTCAGAGTAGCTGTATAAGTGTCTGATTCAATTATTGTAAACTATATCAAGAACCCTCTGCAATTTCTCAATATGTTCTGCACCATACAACAGGAATTGAACAACTGATTAAGGTTTGTTTTAATCCCTTGACCTAAACCATATTGAAAATATTCTGGAGGATCTGAAGAAATGGGATATTGAGGAGAGTCTCATATTCAAGATTTTTTCAATTTAAATCGCATGAAGAAGCACAGAAATAAGCTCTGCTATGGTTTGTTGGCAAATGTACTAATTGTATGTGAGCCAATAACTGTAAGGCATGGTTCTGTTGAAAACAATTATTGTGATTTCATTTTCTTTAATATAAAAGTTGGTTTTCTCTCATATTTTAAGTGAGATTTTTCGATAATCTTTACGAAACATGCCAGTAATGTTAAAATAAAGATTCAAAATAACTGTAGGATGTGAGAGCAACTAAATCTGATTATGCACTACTATATGACAATAAAGTAAAGCTTTGTATGTGGGTCCTCACCTTTCCAAAGCTGCCTTTGCCCAACACTTTAATAAAAGAGAAATTTTCCAGGCCCAGCTTCTTTAACTGGATGCCTTTTATATCTCCATTCTCTTGACCCTCACACAATTTGCCTTGTAGGCCAGTGGCCATGGAGGAAGTGGATGAGGAAGACTTGTGCTCCTGGCCAAAGGACAAAGCCTTACGGATGCTTTCAAGTTCTGCCAGCTCTGAGACAGAGAAAAGAAAATGTATCAGCATAAAAATGTACACTGTTCATAAATATATATGTATATACACTGTTCATAAATATAACAGGTAGATTAAATCCCCCTATGATATAAAAGGAAAAGTTGCATAAAAAGAATAAGCTGTTCTTACCCTGATCACAGGGTGATGTCGGAGCTGATTTGCACCGATCTGATTCTTCTGATGAGGTTGGCTCTGAAGTTGCTGCTTGGGCATCCTGCCCTGGAGTCAGCTGTTCAAAGAGCAGAAAGGCTAAACATGACACACTAGCCTATTTCAATTCTAATACACTTTACTTCTGACAAACTCCCAGTCATCACCATCATCTCTGCTTATGTTTTTATACTGGCAGCAATATAAAGTGTGAATGATTTACAATCAATTAGGCTTTGGCTGATTGTCAACATTATAGAATAGAGTAATAAGTTACATAAGTTCTAATATTGTTCAAATGACCACTTCTTTATTTACATTTCATGGCACATTTCTTGTGCTACAGCTTTATTTAAAAATTGCTTTTTAATAGCATCTCTTGTCTGTGGTAAGTATGCAATATAATTACTACATTATTTTATTCATTTAAAATATAATGAAAGTTCCATAATGAAAATGATCAATCACATAATGAAATAATTTCAATATTTTATTCAATATGAGGAATATCCCTAATCCCTACACTATACAAACAGAAAATACGATAAATAACTACACCCACGCAAACTTTATATCATGTTAGGAAAGCATATATTTTTTTAAGTCTTTTTACTCAAATTCTCAAATTCAAATATTAATTAAATGATGTGTAAAGAAAAACACGGGCAAATTTGTTCCGAAGAACAACTTGCCATTGTAGTATTTTGGAAACAAATGTGGAAAAACAATAGATAATGTTACAGGGCATCAGTGCTGAGGGACTTTATGTAATGCGAGAGCAGAATAATTGGAAGGACGAGAGATTAAATTTCTAAACAAGGCTTCTATTGCTGTTGATTTTGATCAAACAGTTATTGAAGGGTTTATTAACTATTGATAAATAAATGCAGCATAAAAGCAGCAAAGTGATTGCTAAATCAAAACCATCCACTAGTAACGAGTAAATCTACATTGAGCTGATGTAAGGTATGAGGTTACTAAATGTACACATGGATGTACAGCGTCCAGTTTCGTATTTTGTGTTTTTATAACTATACATGAATGCATTTGTGTGGTCCATTAGACTGACATTTGGTCACTATGATTACACATTTTGATCCAATACACAGATATAGTAAATTCCTTGCCAGCTTTTACAGCTCAGCCCACCCAATTCCCTTAAGTTGTATTTGCCTTTTTTCTGCGTTGGGTGCTGTTGGAAATCTTGTCTGGTGTCACTCCGAGATCAGACAAAACCTTAGCAATCCCTCTGGCATCCACTCCACAGTTCGGAGCTACATTAGTTTCACATCGCCTGTGCACATTCATTTTACAAACTGAAACACAGACAGACAGAAAGAGAGACAGAAAAAGAGAGGGATAAGCATCTCCAACAGCCAGATTATTCCGTTTTCAGATGTAAAGCAGGTAATCAATTCACACATTTGATAAGCTGTAGATGTTTCATTAAATGGAGCGATTACTCAAGTAGTTTGGGGAAATCATTGTGATTGCAGCAGCATGTTTACTCAAATGATTTGTTATGTTGATTTTCTAATCAGAAAACTTAAAATCTGCTTAAAATATAACTTTTTTTCTTCAAATGCAGACATTTAGAGCATAATTTGATCTGATTAATAGTTAGGGCACTAGTGATCCAAACTAGGTCTCAAAACGAAAATGACTTATTAGTGTTTTCTTATATAATATATAATACTGGAGACAGCTAGAATACCATCTGGATCAGACCCATGTCTGTACTCAGTTCTCTAGACCAGAAAAATGGCATATTAAATACAGAAGGGGTAAAAGTCTGAGAGCACTAGTAAAATGCTTGTTTGTATTTTTGCAGATTAGGACTCATAATGCATCAAGATAATAACCTAAAAAAAGCAGTGATGACTTTCATGGATTTCCTTCTACAGTCACCTGACCTAAACCCTGTCAAGCATTGGCACTTGATGACAGAGAAAGTAAAGCATTCAGTAACATCACAAGATGCTATTTTCAATATTGTAAAAACATGCTTTGAGAAAATATCAACAAATTCTAATATATATGAAAAGATCTTTTTTAAAGATTCATCTTTTCACTTAACTTTTATGAGTATGATGATTACCATGAAGAACATTGTGCCGTTAAATATCATTGACAGCATTAATTACCATTACACTAACGTTATTCTGAACACATCAACACGTCACCTTTGCATTGTAGGCCCTGCCGCAACAGCCCCCACAGTAGAGAGCCGCAGTGGTCGCAGAAGGTTGGTACTTTGTAATTGTGAATACTGAACTTGTGAGGCATGTTTACACTAAAGCGTTGGGAGCCGACCTGTGCACAAAAACAAAATTATGCTTTATGTTCATTTGTCTAGAATCATGTGTGCGAAAATAGATGCTTGACCTGTGATTACTCAACAACTTCTTACTTATTATAATATTTCCTTCTATATATTCATTTAAGTGGTTCAGACTTTGTCACTTTCACCAATTAAAAACACAAAAATGGACATTTAATACAATGTCAATTCACTTTCTTAATAGGTCTGATCACAAAAGAAATGCAGGTAATTTGTTTTATGTTTGTGAATCACACAGCCACATTTTCTTAAATGATTTGCTATGAATCTTTAGCAAACCAATCTTAGTCTAAAATGGAAATTTGAGTGAACAGTGACCTCTTCTGGAGTGTCATCCTGCTTCTTTAGGCCGGGACACTTTGTGATGATTAGCTCATGGCATCTTTTATGGACCACACAGGTACAAACTAGGACAAACACATTTTTGGTTAAGAAGTTAGCACAGATAATATAACATGGCAAAATACAGTCATAACAGTTTCCAAATACTAATACCAGCATACTTATCAATCCAATGTACATATCAATCCAATGTTCCATTTTAATGCAAATACATGTTTGGTGTTTAGCGCAGAACAATTGTTTAGGCTAAAATGTTTAACAACTATAGACTACATTACCCAAAGTCCTATTGTCAGTATGACAGACTGGCATTTCGACTCAAGGGGGAAGTACAAAAATAAAATGCAATCTTTCGGCACTAATCATGCTTTGGATGATAAAATATATTTTGGGTAAGTGGAAAATCAGTAATTTCATTTTGGTCAAAACGTGCTCTCAATGTGCATTAATATAAGTGTGAAGAATGCGTAGCTAATTAATCCTGTAATATATTTATCCGAGTGTAAAAAGCCTAGCAAACACACAGCATTGAAAGGAACCAACCTTGACACTGGTATCCCTGTTTTCCTAACACACCCCTGTAAAACAACAAACAGAACACGTGTTACACAAACCAGATCTCACACGCTGTCAAATCGTATAAATGTCTGAATTTTCCACAGCACAGGAACACAGCCAGGCCCTGCAGACACACTTCTGGCCAGTAGAGGGAGCCTTTTGCTGAAGGGAAATCACACATACTGTAAATGTAACCTTACTGCAGGGGGAAACGGACAACATTGTGCGGTGTCACACAGACTCCTTGTTGTCTGGTGTCACACGGGCACAAAATTATGCAAATCGGTTAACTGTATGACCTTGAGACCACAAAAAAAATAAATGGTAGACTGTTGGCAGACTGACGCAAAAGTATCCACAGCTGTCTGGCGGATTCCTGGACATGTCAAACTGGGTCATCAGGTCTCAATTAACTGCAAGTTGTTTTATATACATATACTTTATCAAACTGTATTAAATATAATAAGTGAAAATATGGAAAGTATATACAGTAGGGAAAGGGACAATGTTTCCATCTAATAGTTTTTCTGACCGGAACATTTGATAACGGAAATGTCAATCAGTGTGGCTTTACAGCAAATAGCCGTTTTGCAGGGATGCTATATACAATAATATTTATTATTTAATAGTAATGTTTAATATTCATCTTCAGAATCAAATGACCCCATTAGAAGTAATGTAATTACAATGAAACCGACCTGATCCCCAAATTATTTGATGCTTTGTATTTTGTTTGTATTTAATTAACAATTAAAATATTTATTATATCAAAAGAATGTAATACAATAATAACAATCAATTAATACATTACATAACTGCAATATAAAGACATGAAATTGAAAATAATGTGAAATTCTATAGTCAATGAGGCGAACGCAGTTTCCAAAGAGACTGAGGGCGTATCGGAAAATGCACTTTCAGACTGATATAATATACATTCACAAAATATTATAATGTATTTTACATAACACACCTGTAATTACGTCCTAAGTTATTCTTCTTTGGGCTTTTATGGGGGTTTGGTACATTATACTGGTGCAGGAATTGGCAGGAATTGGACAGGATTACGTGCATCGTCGTGGAAACTTGCACCGCTAAGAGCTTTATCTGATGTACCCATTTTCAAATTTTGTTTAAATTTGGGGGCAAGATTTTAAAAGAATTTAAACAAAACCTTTCAACGTATGAATTGTTCGAGTGAAGATGTGTTCAAATTCCACGCTTCCACTGCAGCTGCATTTTTTTAAATGTATTTTTCCAGTCCACACACCCTTTCCTTTTAATTTGGACATGTTCAATCCCCCCCCTCCCCCCCAAAGGGCATGAATGGCAATCACTTCATTTCATCAGCGAATGACACACTTTTATGGTATTGTAACTCTGCATAGTGAAACAGTCATAGCTTGTTGAATCCAGCCGCCATCTTTACCAGAGTGGGCGCTTCCCTCAGCAGCGAGACGATTTCTAATCCGACCTTCCCTCTCACAGACATAGACAATTGTTTATGTGAAACTGTATATTTTACATTGACAACTGTATATTTTACATTGACGGACGCACATGCACAAATGAGCAATGCTTTAGGTAAACTGCTTATCCAGAGATAAACAATCCAAATAGAGTCAACAGTTTAATGGTCGTGTTAAAAAGGGTATGTTATTCAGCCACGATCACTTCTTTGCTTTGCGTCTGTGGTTTCTGTAAATATTATATAGATACATCACCACAAATACTTACAAGGCCCATTACTTCGCTATCCTGCCATTAAAAAAAATCCTCATCGCTGTAATTTGTCCTTCTTCTCTGCGCATTTATAACGAATTACTAAAATGGCCCATGAAATCCGATCCAGCTGTTCAGACATCACAGAGTCACATTGGCACATATTGGATATGTATCAGATTTCATTACTACACATGAAAGTGGCCTAGACTGGAACTGAAAATGTCAGATACGGTAAGTTTAGGAGCTGTTCATTACGTCTATCTAGTGCAAATGCATTTCTTGAACACCAGAGGGCATAATCACACGTCATGCACCCACAGCCATGTAAAACTTCTAACATTTTATTTATCTCTGGTTCTAGTCATTTATTCTCAATGCAACAAACAAATTGACAATTCAAGAAAATGTGCATTGTTTTGCATTGTTTACACTTCATAAGACCCTGAAATACCGGTAGTAAAAAACTGTGAATTGAAATGTGAACAGGGTGGCTCATTGCTGCCATATTAAGTACTATAAAAAGAAATAAATAAAACACCCCAAATTTGGTATAATATGTTAGATAATTAAGTTACTGCAGTGATTTAAGCAGCACACTTTTTAAACACATTTTTAGACATCAGAGAAAGGTTTGATAAATTCTTGGCTTTTTTTCTTTGGCTGCAACATTTGAAAAGAATAGCATGTGGAAATTATACTAGAGATGGCGTCAATACTTTAGGAGAGACAGAGAGAAGTAGAAGAAACAAGGGTTCTTGAACTGCCCAAGCATCTGCATGAAATCAGACATCAAAGATCTGCAATGTAAACAATGTAACGGGTACTTTGTGCATATTGCTTTCATGCACATTTAGTCCTATGGTGTTGCAAGAGAAGGAATTTGAAGATTAAGATAAGCTAGCAGGTCGGAAGTGTTTTTGACAAAATGTGGAAAGAACTGGTTACAAAAGTTTTCACATTGCTTAAAACAAGCCAGAAAGAGATGGAAAAGACAATGTAGAGTTCTTACCAGATGAAGTCTCGACAGTGGGAACAGTAAGTGGGCTGTCTTAAGTAAGTGGCCATAAACTTGTGTCCGTTAACCTGATGGACACGTCTTCGCACTGCCCCCTGGCGCTTCCGAGGTCGCATGCGCTCACGGAACACTCGTTCTTCATTCTCACCTGATGCTGCAGCTGTGAAACAGGCAGGTGAATTACAGCAACACAACACATTAACCACTCTTTAGGTTCAATTGGTATTTTTCAGTTCATCATCATATTCCATGGCATCACCACTATCTGCTCATAGCTGGTGGGTTTGAGGCAGCATAGGATTTGTTTAAGTGAATTTCTACGTCACCCTTTGTGAAGCTTTTGCTTGGCTGCCTGTGTGTGAGTTCTTGTGTGTGTTCTTAGTTCACTTGGTCCAGACCAAAGCAGAAAATGATTCATTGGTGCATTTTCTTAGCATTCACAGTGACGTTCTTAACATTGAACCAAAATATGTAAACAAAAGTCATATGACTAATGTCACATACCAATTGGAAAACTTTTATGATGTTCTGTGACCAAACTTGCCACATTTTCATAACTTCCTAAGCTAAACGTGCTCATGGAATTTCTTAATGCGCTGGTATTTTTACCAGCTGAAACCCCACAAAGAGCTCCTACAATTGAATTCCTATGCTATGCACATAAAATAACACACGCTGCAAGGAGTGCAAGGAATGAAAGAATCAAGTTCAGCCCTTTAAAACAATCACAATTACAACAAATTGTTTAATACCTGTTGTTTCAAGTTATATTCGTTATATTAAATTACGGGTCGCTTTTTGTAATTTCACTCCCTGTGTTTGGCTTAATTCTGCTTCGCTGGTCCATCCTTAGTTCATCTGAAAGTGGACAGAGCCCACTTATTTGGTACGCACCAATTTTTGGATGGCAAAATTCACACTTCCTAAAAACAAAAAAACTAAACTGCACTAAAGAAGCAATCACAGCAGTTTGAATCAATTGAACCAAACGTGCCAAGGGTGAACACACACTAAAAATGTTCTCAGGGGTCTCTTAAAAACACACTCCAAAATGCTGTCTAAGCATATGGTTAACATGGAGCTATATGAACTTCCAGGCAACAAAACTTCCTTGTCTTGACAGGTTGTATGTTGGAGATCCACATCTGTTGTTGTTCAGGTTGAAAAACCTTTCTAGGTATGTTTTGATAAATAGGTTGCTGGCCATGATCTTAAATCCCCCCCAAAAATCTTGCAGATCACCATGTATAAGAGAATTTAAGACCCAGGTGATGTGTGGATAGACACTGAGACTGACATATTTATTCTTACATCTGGCAGAGTCTCTCACACAAACAGCCAGAGAGTGAGAGTGAAACATCTCCAGCTGCTCTGTGGAAACACACCTACTTGTGCTGTTGCCAAATCAGGCCTCTTTAAACAGAGAGAGTATGAACAAAACACATCTTTCATTCTTCTACTGGAAAAGCCCTTTGAGGGCTGTACACATTCTAAGAGTGTTTGTGTGTGTGTGTGTGTGTGTGTGTGTGTGTGTTTATGGATCATGAGAGAGACCTGAGGCCTGTCACCACCTGACCCAGCATGTGCTCTGCTCAGCCATGTGTATTAACACAGGTCAAGTCACATAGCCTGAGGGACTTCACAACGCATAGAATTGACACGGTGTGAGTGCAATGTCCTCAAAATCATAGGAATACCTTTAAAAAAGGGATATGTTTCATTGGTGCTCAAAAACAAGTATTTTTTCACAAGTGGAATTTTATTCTTAAAGAACATCAGGTTTGTTTTAGGTCTGCAGATTCCAAACTGGGGGCACCCCATTGCAAGGGGAGCCCAGCAAGGAAAACAGTGAATGCTACTACACAGTAGAACTTTAAAGATGCATACTGTATGTCACTTGTAATAATTCTACTGTAAAGATAATTTGTCGGGGCTCAACAATAATGACGGAATGAATTCACTTGAATATTTAACCCTCTTCATGCAAGAAATATTTTAGTTTAAGAAATGTTTCATACATCCAGTAAAACAAGCCAATCACAATATCTGTTAACAAACATCACCACATAAACTGCTCACAAAACTTCTTACTATTGAAATATCCCCTAAGTTTTGTGAGCACTATACTATAATTACATACATTTTAATATTCTTAGCTCTACTTAGCACTACTTCTAATACTCATTTATTTATTATTTTCACAAGATAATTCACAAGGGGCCGCGGGCCAGCTGGTCACACACAGTCACACATCAAGTTCCACTTTAGAGACACCAACTAACCTAACACGCATTTGTTTGGACTGTGGGAAGAAACCGGAGTACTCGGAGCAAACTAATCACAGACAAGGGGAGGACTCCACACAGAAAGGACCCAGGTCGCTCCACCCTGGGATTAAACCCGGGACCTTCTTTCTGTGGGGCAGCGGTGCTACTCACCGAGCCACCATGCTACCCTACTTCTATTGCTGCTGCTGTTTATTCCAATATAAACTTAGCCAAAGAGACAAACTCTCTTCTTATGCACCTTGTGTGGGGTAAATTGTAATGACAATAAAGTCTGTCTCATTTTTTCACTCTAAAGTCTAAGATGAACAGGAAAATACATAAGTAAAGAGAAACCATGGCTTCAGTCTCTCTATTTTGAGCCAAAATGTTTTGCAAAATTTGCAGAGAATATCTCCACAAGTCATAAAAATGTGGTTCTCTTGTCTGAACCGAAAAGTGTCCCAGCATGTCTCTCTGTCACATCATTTGTATAGGAGAGAAAAAAAAAGGCGTTCGCGTGTCTGGGCTACTGGAAGCGTGCATACAACAGATAAACAGTTTCAACCAAGTTAGTCACAACAACATATCACACGATTAAAAGAGAACAATCTTTCAAAAACTATTCACTATTTAACTATGCAATTATTCTTATAATGGACATCACTGCATCAAGTTCAGAGAGGACAGACTACTGCACATAAAAACTGAATGTATGCAGTGTGTTTGCGCTAAAACTCAAGCTAGTATTGTACCTAAAAGTGCGTGACTGAAGCTAAAACTGAGTGAACAAACTTGCCTAGATACAAAACGCAGACATCAACAGCCTCACAGAACGCGTCGTAAGATTTAATCTTCGCTAGTGTGGAGGTGGTTTGGTTTTGAAATGACAGATTTTGCAAAAGATTAGCCAATTATGTTGGACATCGGTTGCCATTAAAAATAGTTCTACATCCACCTTCTTTTAATATATGCAAACTAACCATGCAGAATAGAAAGATTATGACAAACTCGGGAAGTCGGCTGTCCGTGACGGGCTTAAAGCAGCCAGCACAAAAACATTCGCGGAATCAATTACGGCAAGAAAAAGCATATGGCAAGACAAGACACAAATACTGTCACCAATCACACTGAGAAAAACACGTGCCAATTTAGTTCAAACAACTTCCGTCACTTTAGCAACACAAAGCGTTATTACTGGCGATGCGAACACAAACAAAAAAAGGCCCTGGAACAAATGTAGATCTCCAGAGAGTGCAGTGGGGCTGAGTTCCTTCCTATTAAGTATCAAGAACTGTTTGATGCAAAAGCAGCTATAGACTTTAAATGGCAACTTTGCTGGTACATTGACACAGACTGTAATAATAATAATAATAATATGTTACATTTATATAGCGCCTTTCTCGTATCGAAGGGCGTTTTACAGTAGGGGAAGAGAGGAAGAAAGGAAGAGGAATTAGGGGGAAAAACCCCTTTAGTAACAATATTGCACCTCAGATGAGTATAACAAAATCACCATATGTGGAATCAGGAATAGTTCCTGCTTAGCTGGAATGATAGCCTGTTTTCACACTGGCCTCTTTGTCAAGAAACGGTAGAACCGAGCCATGTAGAGAATATATAATAGCAGATTTACAGACAGTTTGTCTCAGTCCCCTTACTTTTTAACAAACTTTCATGCAACCTTTGCATCCATATGTCTCTCTGATAGTGCCGTATTCTGGAACATGCCTTGTGTTTGCATGTGTGTTGTATGATTTGCATCAAGGGCAGCTGCCAAGAAGGAGTGTACCTAAAAGTGTCATTAGTGAAATATGCACATACATAATGATTTACATATCTGTTTGGAGAGCAGGCTAAAGCAGATTGTATATATGTTTATTTAT
>JAVSBV010015859.1:0-12315 GCA_033117975.1 Parotocinclus spilosoma | reverse complement strand
AAAACTGTGCTCTTACCCTGCTAATTAAACCTTCACACTCTGCTCTTACTGGTGCAATGTGCAATTAATAAAGATTGACCACCAGGCTGGTCCAATTTAGCCATGAAACCTCCACACTAAAATAACAGGTGTTTCAGTTTCATTGTCCAACCCCTGTGTGTGGGTGTGTATATATATTTATATATTTATTTATTTTTTAAATATATATATATGAATTTAGGTGCAAACTCTTTGTACATGTCTGTCTATAAAACAAACATAACCAAGCAAAACAAATGGATTAATTTTTCATTTGACTTGTTTAGGCATGTTGTTTCAGGAAAATGAGCAGGAATAAGATAGTGCTTACTAAAGTGGGCAAACACCATTGTTTGTGCCAAATGGGTTTATGGTGATTATGGGTAAATCTCAAAAGTTCATGCACTGTAGATGCGATCACAATAATATGCATTAATTAACGACAGACCTTACAAACAAACCTTATTAGTTCAATTAAGCAATAATTTATGATGAAATGAGGCACATCCAACTTCTAATAATTGTGATGACACGCAATATGATTTACATAAATATATTCTAATAGAACTACTATTGTAGTTCTTTAATTTTAAGATTAAATAATTTTTTTAATTACCTAAATGTTATCATAGTGAAAAGTACTTCAGGTGACCTTATTGAAACTCTATTAAATAATGGAGGAGGTGAGATGGGTCTTTCAGAGTCTTGTGTCTCTTGCAGCACTTTTTATAGCCGCTGAAGGAGACAGTGAAAGTGCATTTTGCTGGTGCCAAACAAGACTGGTTAATAATTATTTAAAGCTTTTGTTTGTTCTGCAAATATTAAAAGTTAACCCCATAGACAAGACAAGTCAAAGCATTCACTCCCACAAAACCTGTAGAGCAGTGCTTTATTTATATATAAACGTCTACATTCGCATTAAGGAATTAAGTTGTTGATGGGGTTTTTAGTAAAAATCTACATGAGCTGAAAAATATAGAGCATGTGCACCTTCTATGGCCTGTTCTTATAGGAACAAGGCTTGAGACTGCCCCACCTTTACCACCAGTACTCTTTGGTTTTAGAGATTCTCAGTTTGCAGTAGCTCTTCTCAAAAGGTTGGAATTGCAGTTTGTAATGATAGATGGCCAGATCTCCCAATACCCCCAAAAGGGACTGGCACAAAGAGACGCTTCACTGGAACTAGTTTCAATGAAAAGAATGAGAAGAGGCCATGACTCAGGGAGGAGATCTTGACTCCTTCACTGAAACTACAAGGGCAGGCCTTGATACTTTTCATGGCCTTGGTATTCAGACAATCACTCCTTCAGCATAATTGACAAGTATACACCCAACATGTGCTGGACTAGGACCTAATACAGCTTGGTCTTCTTCATTAGGGAAAAAGGGACAGCTACTCAGCTCACAAAAATTGGCAGATATTTAAAAAAGAAATATCACTTCATTTTTCCAAGATGTATATTTTACCTTTTAAACCCTTCGTTCATTTAAACTAATCTTTATAGCACTATGTCGGACAAAGGGAGATAAGCATGAGAAGCTACTTACGTGGATCTTTTGAAGTCCTCAAGCTTTCCTCCATAGTACAGTACATAGTCGCTGACAAACTTCTTATGTCTGTCAAACTGAAACTTTGTCAAGGATCAACAACAACTGCAGTAAATCTAGTTCAACATGGGCTTACATTAGCTACATTAACACTGCTTTGTTTGTTTGTTTATTTGCCTTCTTTCACGTCGGTATTGGCATCAGTGGCCATTTTAGCAACACATACACAAGGTTATATCCATACACAAGTTAATCTCAAGACTAGTCAAATATATACACACACAAGTCAATGCCAATTTAGAGTAATCAGTTAACCGAACATGCATGTCTTTGGACTGTGGGAGGAAACCGGAGTACCCGGAGTAAACCTTCGCAGACACGGAGAGGCAGACTCCACATAGAAAGGACCCAGGCTGCACCTCCCTGGGATTGAACCCATGACCACCTTGCTGTGAGGCAGCGGTGCTACCCACCGAGCCCGCCATTAACACTGCAAGTTGCCCAAATGTGTAACAGATTTGGTCTTTTTTGTGACCAGTTAATGCCATATTAATGTAATTTTAATGTCCGAATTTGAGATATTTAGTTTCAAGTGATATACACTCACTAATCACTTTATCAGGCACACCTCCTTGTTTCCTGCACTCATTGTCTAGTTTATCAGTTCCACTAACCATACAGAAGCAGTTTGTAATTATACAATTAAAGACTGTATTCCATCTGTTTCCTCTGCATTTTTAGTACTTTTTACCCTATTCTTTAATGGTCAGGACCCCCACAGAACCAGTGTAGATCAGGCACTGTTTGGGAGGTGGATCAATAGTGCAGTTACACTGATGGGATGGTATGTTAGTGTGTATATTGCTGGTACCATTGGATAAGACACAGCAGTGCTGCTGGAGTTTTTAAACATGCTGTTCACTGTATTAGACACATCTACGTTATTGCTCTTCCTTAATGTTAGTCATCCTCTAATCCTTCGTCAATGCTCACGGGATACTCTTGGTTAGATATTTTTCAGTCCGCAGTGACTGAGGGGTTTAAAAAGTGAGTTGTATTAAAAACTCCAGCAGTCACTAATAATCTCATACCAGCATGACACACGCTAACACACCACCACCACCACATCAATGTCACTGTAGTGCTGAGAATGATGCACCATCCAAATAGAACCTGGACTGTGCTGTCCAGAGAAAAATGGGTCGAACAAAGTACGGAAAGAAATACATGGACTACTGTCTGTAGTTGTAGAACACCAGAGTCCATCTATATGGTTAAGTGGGACTGAAAATCATTTTCTAAATAACAAATTCCCCTTTAATTAGCACTATATAATTACTTCACATTACTTCTTCAATTGTGGGGTTCTATAATTACAAAAGTGTTACTTAATAACAACAATAAAAGTAACTGTCTTAACATTTATGCTGGAGTTCCCATATAGTCCTAAAGCAGATACCTGTTGCATTTGTAATTATGATCATTAAACTTATACAACAATAAAATTAGGTGACAGTGGGCCGGAGGAGGATTTGTTCAGACAAATCTCAGATATCGATGACATTAAAAGGATAATATAAACCTTCAAAATATTTAATCTGATTAGAGCTGAGAAGCAGCCTATATCTTTTACAGTAGTCTGAACAAAATATCAGACCTGCTGTTATGGTTACATATTCAAAGGCACACATTTAAATGTGACCCACATGCACAGACGTAAACTCCACCCAAGATATTTTCAACCCAGGACTGTCAGCACGAATTTTACTGTTAAATGCCATTTTCATTTTTAGAGTAGAGGTTTGAAGCCAAAAATACACATTCAAATGTGTAGGGTTATATGTTCTATATACTTTCCACTCAGCAATACAAAAATACCAGCCTTTTACTGAAAGTTAAATTAGTCAGAAACAATCCCAAATCAATTATTTTTAATAAAACCACATGACTCAAATACTGTAACCCCTTCAAGTTATACTTTATACGCCATCATTTTGCCAATAGGACAGCACTTTTCCAAGTTTGGAGAATATAGAGCAGGGAATTTGAGATCATTCCTCTTTATACAATCTCTTCAGATCATCTAGGGTCCTGGGTTTTCTCTTATGCACTATTTTTTACCTCGCCCCACTGATTTTCCATTGAGTTTAGGGGGAATTTTGGATCCTTGTCTTCCTAGAAGATCCAACTATGGCCCATTTTTAGTTTCTTGACATAGCAGGCACATTTAAAATGTCCTGATATTTCATGTAGTCCATGATGCCATGTAGGGCCTTTGGAGGAAAAACAGTCAGACATCATAACTGTTCACCATACTTAACAGTGGGCATACGATTCTTTTTAGTACCTTTCCTTTTATGCCAAACCCATCTTTAGTGTTTAACGTTAATGGTACAAGGGTCGTTTAATAAGTAATGCCCCACAATTTTTAAAAAAAGACATTTTAGGTGCTTCAAATTTGATGCTTCTTCTGCAAGCCTGTGAAGTTTCGGAAAATTCCGGCAGATCACAGAGCCGTAGCAAAATGGCGTCAACATACGACTCTCGTTACAAGCAGTGTGCTGTTATTATATTCTTGTTTGCTGGTGAACATCCATAAACGTTTGTCTGCAGTGTATGGTAACGATGCCGTTGATAGTACTGTTGGGCGATGGGTATAGAAAGTTAAAGCATCAGGAAATGCAGAAACAGGGCTCCATTATCAGCCATTGCTCTAACCATTCCCAGCAGGGAATACATGCTCTCACACAACAATGGCGTAAGGCCATAAAATGTGATGGAGACTATGTAGAAAAATAGGACATGAACAAGAAATGTTGATTTATATTGTGACCAAATTCGGACCCTCGTAATTTTAGAGAGTTGGTGACCCAAGACTCTTTGTTCTGTAGTTCTCCAACTTTTGTGGGATTCTTTTTTGTCTCTCTTCTCACCATTACCATATTTTGCGTGGTGGATAGCATTGTCGCCTCATAGCAAGAAAGGCCTGGGTTCAGTCCCACGCAGGGCAGCTTCGGTCTTTTCTGTGTGCATGTTCTCTGATCTGGGTACATACGGTATATAACTAGTTTTAATGTAACCTTGTGTGTTGATGTTACCTTGGATATGTCATTAAAATGTCAGTTTATGCTGAAAGCTGAAAGGTTAAATAAACCAAGGCAAACACAAATATTAATTTGGGTCCTTCTCCCGACAAGTCTATCAGAGTCAAGAGGAACTATTTAAGTTTTTATTTAAGTTTTTTTTTTTTTATATATATATATATATATATAGAATATATATATCGGGTGCCAATAATTGTGGCACATGTAGCTTCTTAACAAATAACTGTCTTGATGTGGGATTTATATCATGATATACATGTAACTAAATTAAAGGTTTAATGCTATGCTGACAATAAAAATAATAAGATAACCAATAACAATGCTTACAGTATGTTTACAGTAATGCTGTCAGACAATTATAATGACTTTAATCACAATTTTACCAACAATAATGTCTTATTAATTGCATTTAGTTTGCTCCTATTTAATTGGTTTTATTCAATTCAAATGAAAATTATTGATTGCATTCATGGAGACCAAAAACAAACAGCTGCAAGAAAATATGATATGATTGTATTGGCCTAAACCCAAACAATTAGTTTTGTTTATTGAACATATTGATTACAGTATTTAATCTGATGTTTCTAAACTTCTGGCTTGCAGTGTATGATCTTGAAAAGGAGAAGTTTATTCATCTACTGTAAGCAGAACTGTCTTTGAACACTTGAACCTAACTACCAGCTTGCTGTATTGTATTGGTTTTTTTGCCGCTAAGCTGAAATTGGACGTGTCAGTAAGCTGTTTTGGTTCTGTATTTGAGTCAGTTTCGTTGTTAGTGCTCTCCACCGCCTGGCCTCTGTTTCATTATCATAGTATTTGAGTTGGCACTGCACCGTGGAGTTCAGGCTTTCAGGTGACTGCAGAAGGAGTGTCAGCGCTGGTCATCACCAGCAAAACTACGTCAAAACCAGCAAAACTACATTTTTGTTTTTTTCCGTCTACGTTTGTGTTGGTTAGTTTTTCTTCTTGTTTGTCCTTTGTGATTTCTTTTTGTGCTGGTTCTATATTTTTGACATATTCTTGGACGCATTAAATCCATTGAAACGGGTGTTAATTACAGAAAGAGAGAGAAGGAATATGCAATATACATAATATTAAGTTTTAAGATCAAGAGCTATAGAAAGTTCAGTATTTTCGTAAGTGAGGTCTTTTAAAATAGAGATTTTTTTTTTTCTTGGTAGTAGGATTGTGGTGTGAGATTGTAAACAGGGCGGGTGGTTAGGATGTCTTGTGTTGTTAGATTTGTTAGTAATCCGATCTTTAAACTTTAGTATTACGTGTAAATCATCTAATTTTCTTAAGTATATTATGCATTTGTGTCTGCAGGGTTGCCAGATTCCATGGCATCCCATCCCATACCAGGTCTATGTAAATAAACCCAACAGAACCGATCACTCTACGAATAAGTGGATCTGGCAACAATGTTTTTTTCTGCTACATGGACTGAGAAATCTGATTACTGAACTAAAGATCAGCTTTTTATCAGATTACTTATTCTAAGTCGGAGTATGCTGTATACATGACCATTTGAAGAATCAAACAACTGCAGAAATGTAACTATGATCGAATTATTAAGTGCATACACCCCTTCTGTCAAGTTTGAGTGACCGGAATGACACTTTGAATAGATGGTTCAGTCTAGTATAAAGTTTATAGACTTTAACTTATTCAAACAGGATTTCTATAGAAGCTTTGAGAACGGGAAATAAAAATTATTATTACTACTACTATAATTATTTTACAGCGTACAATGATTTAACATCCATCCAATCAAAGATCATTTGCTTTCACAGCCAAGCTCTTAAAAATGAGCATATGTTCTAGATCTGTAACAGGGTAATGGCCTTTTAATCAGATGTTTTTCAGATCACTAAGTCATGCCCTGGAAATTCCATTGGATCTTAACCCTAATACAGCCATGTTCCGCATCCCTCTTGACCCCCATATTTCAGCGTCTGATTGCCTCTGGTAGCTTGCTCACTAGACAGACTATTCTTTTGAAATGGAAAGTTTTCTCACCCCCTTCCCACAATCGATGGCTATACTAGATCTTGGGCAATACTGGACTAGAAAATCTGCATTCATATAGGACATGGACTGTGCAGACATTTTGTAAAACTTTGCTACCTGTCCAGTAAATTAATGGATCTAATATTGCTTCAGAGTAAAAGCTAGAAGAATGTTTATTATTATTAATTTATTTTTAATCTTTTTTTTATGTTATATTTCGTTTTCCCCCTTTAAATGACTATGTCTATGTTGTTGTTTTCTGTATTGGGGGTTAGGGGAAGGGGCAGAGATTTTAACATACAGGTATTTTCTATTTGTTAAACTTTCCGTTTCCATACACGGCATTATGAATGTCCTGGTGTTTGTTTATATGTTTACATTTACATTTACAGCATTTAGCAGACGCCCTTATCCAGAACGATTTACAACTGATACAGTCTTACCATCCAAGCAATTGTGGGTTAAGAGCCTTGCTTTTTGTACCCAGGACCATCAGGTCCAGAGTTCAGTACCTTAACCGCTCGGCTACCGCAGTCCCCAGAACATATGTTCATGTTTGAGGTGGGCAGAGAGGGAGTTTGGGTTACTTCTTTGCTATGGCTTTTTTCAGTTGAATACCCCAGTTATGTTGTTATGTATTCAAGCCATATTTCAATACAGAGTGGTGTTTTAAAAAACAAGTGACACAAGTAAAAGTGTTCGCTGAAAGGATACAGCATTCATCGATATAAGATGAAAGCGCCTGTTCCTGGCCTCCTCCCTGTAAAAGGACAAAACAAAGTCAGCAGGTCAATTAACGATCAAAACCAAAATCCCTCTGTATAAATCCACGCCCCCTTTACCTGTCCAGTTCATCAGTGGCCACAGTTCTATGAGCGACCTTGGCATGTTTCCCTTTCTGAAATGGCTTCTGCAGCAGCTCGTCTTCATGTCTCCTGTTAACGAGGTTACCTTACCTTTATTAAGCACCTGGATTATCTTTACTAAAGCAGTGCAGATATGAAAAAACAAACAAGCTTATTCTATCTAAACAACATTTAGTTCCAACCTTACAATCTGATTGGTTGATATCTGTGATAGCAGCGGGGGTTTTACAAAACACACTGCTGCTGCGTTGCCAAGTAAAGACAAGCTTTATACACACGAACCTAAACTGTTCACAAAATTGGGGGATATTTCCTTTTGAAATTTGTGAGCAGTATATAACCTTAAATAATAAAGTATACCGTCTATTTCTCAATATCTTTTGTTTTAGTCATTTTCTTTTCATCTTTGCTGATTTGTATTTAAACCTAAAGTTATTTTGTAGTGCTATATAAATAAACCTTTTGTAGGTAACCATTGCATGTTGTTATCCCAGTTCTTGTGGAATTAATGCTGGTCAGTATTACACCAAATTCAAGGTTTCTTTAAGTTATTTTGTTCAAAAAAAGTCGTATAAAAGCACACGGGGCCATGTGTCGGTGTAAATAACAATAACAGCTGTGGTAATCGTTGGAACTTGCCTTCGGCTTGTGCCTGAGATCAAATAACAGCTGTGATGAGTCCAGGTCTGTTTAGTTGGTGTGTGAATGAGAAATTATAACAAAGGTGCTTCACCTCTTTACCCCATGCTGTGATGATCCCCCTCCACCCTCATCATCACTGAAATCCGAGTCATACCCTCCTCCTTTGTGCACCTACAGAGAAATGTAAGCGTTCAGCATACCATGAATAGATAGAAACAAAAACCATTTCAACCAGCTATTCCAAGTACTGTGGTAACTGAAGCCTGGTGAATTTACTGGAAAATTGTGTCCCTTATACACCAGCTTTTTGGTTCACCCCCATGGTTTAACCTTGCATTTCTTGGACTGGGATCCCAGCATATATCCCCAGCATACAACACAGGGCTGAGTGGGGTTGCTAATAAAGTCTCCAAACATTTTCCTTTCTTCCTTAGTCAAAACCAGTTGTGTCTCTGTATGTAACATCGGACCCCAACAGAAGGCACAGTCGATGCATGAAACCTGTTCCATGTAGTGATGGACTCAACTATTAGACCGCACCACTATCCAAGTGTCCTTTTCTTATACCTGATATGATCTCTTTTTACCACTCTCCAACCCATTTTATAAAACGCAATCTCTTCATACTGCTGTGTACAGGTAAGCACTGTTTAACTGATTATCTGATTAACATCCATTCGTATTAATGTCCAAGGTTTTAAGAATTGTAATAGGAAAAACTGCCTTATATCTTATGTCCGAATGACAGAAAACTAGTACGAGCAAACCCTTGCGATATCTGGTGAAAGAAACAAAAATCGCAGTCATTTTTGGTATCGGTAAGTGTTTTCAAATGCTGTATTGTACAGTACTAAACCTTTTTCACTTTTTTAATTTGTTTTATTGTTTAATACTGGTTTTAAACTACAGCACTGTGCAAAAGTCTTAGGTCACCATTAGGTTTGTTGTTTTGGTATAATGACCATATCTTATAGATCATATTAGATCATAGAACATATTAGATCATATCACTTTTGGATTCTTCACTCTGTAATCTGCTTTTTCATGGATCTTTATTTTAATCTTTGTGAGCTATAGCAGATCTGAGCCTTTTCACTTTCTGAAAAAGTGGTTTCTCTGTTCCACAACTTGGCTTCCTGATGGAGCTGCCGGTTGCTGCTAGTTTAAGGGAGGGTCACGCAAAATACTGTTTTGTTTGGGTTTTTTTTTTATTTGTCTATAATTTTTTAAATGCTGTATACAGATTTCCTGTTTATTGCTGGTTGTATCATAATAAAGAGACTGGGAAATAATAATATTTGATCTTTGCTAAAACAATTGTATAACTAATAAAGTGGTGGCCTAAGACTTGACACGATACTGTACATTCAGTCTGATGGCTGATTCAGACAGTCTATTTCCAAACATGGCTAATGGTGGAAATAAAAATGATGTTGTTCATGGAAGCTTGTACGGTAAGTCATGACTTAATGACACATTCAGATTTAGCAGTTAGAGGGACTTGTGAACACGGCAAAGTGCTTTGTCATCTTCACAGGGAAGTGAGTGATGTGTCCGTTCCCAGATGATCTACCTAAGCAGAAAACAGGAAATGTAATCCCGGTTACCTGATACATACACAGCAACTGCAGTGAAGGACAATCAATTCTTACTCTCTCTCAGTCCCTAATTATATAATGTGATGCACAACAATGCTTAGTTATATTATTTATGACCAATACATAAATGTATATAAGGTTCTGTGGAAGTTAGCATTCACAGACATGCTATACTCTCACATTTGTAGATATTATAAACTCTGAGTATCAATGTTACACATTCAAGATCACTTTCCGCTTACTACTAGTTGTAAAGTGACTAAATCTGAATTGCAATTGGAACACAGAAGTCTTCCATTACCATGACAACTGATACAGGCTCATCATCTAGTCAATCTACCGGTAGTCTAATTTAGTCACTAGGAGAAGATGTGCCTCCAAGGACCTCCCACTGAGGACTGACTTTAAAATATTTTTCAAATCTTGTTTTAAAATCTATTTTGTAATTTACTTTATTACTAACTTAAATATTATTGTTCATTTAAATTATATTATTTACTTAATTTTAATATTACTTTAATATGCTTTTAAGTATGTACTTAATTAACATCTAGGTCACCCATAAAGGATTTCTTCCTTCTATATTCAGGGTGTTTTTTCTTGCCACTGTCACCCTAGGCTTGCTTAATTTGGGATTGGCCTTTTAGGATAATATAAGATTGAAAAGCTGCTTTGAGACAATGCTCCGTTGTAAAAAGCGCTATAGAAATCAATTTGAATTTAATTAAATTAATCTAAGCAATTGAAGGTGGACCCAAAAGTGGAAGCTTGGCAGAGATGGGATTTGAACCCACTCCACATTCTGGTCCACAGTCCAGTAACACAGTGCACTCTGAGGGAGCATTCTCTCTCACACTGTACATTATTAGTCAAGTCAAAGTCAAGTATATAATATATCGGTAGTGTATTTTACAGTAGAGGATTGTCTCAACCACTGTACAAATATCTAAAGCCTGGGGTGATGGAGGAAAGAAAAAACTCCCTAAACATTGTGCGTAAGATGTTAAATGTAAGAACGAAAGTAAACGTTCAAATAAGTTTATAGCAATACAGTCGTTTAAATACAAAATGTCAATAATAAAATTAAAAGAAAAAACATTTAAATAATGAAAATACAACCGCAATTCCAATGAAGTTGGGACAGAATACGATGATTTGCAAATTCTTTTTAACCCATATTCAATTGAATACACTACAAAGTTGGGCCTGGGGCATGTTTAGCACTGTTGCATCACTTTTTCCTTTAACAACACTTAAGCATGTAGGAACTGAGGACACCAATTGCTTTGTAGGTGGAATTCTTTCACGTTTTTGCTTGATGCACAACTTCAGTTGCTCAACAGTCCGAGGTCTTTGTTTTTGTATTTTGCACTTTATAATGCACCACACATTTTCAGTGGAACACAGGTCTGGACTTCAGGCAGGCCAGTCTAGTACCTGCACTCTTTTACTATGAAGCCACACTGTTGTAACAGGTGCAGGATGTGGTTTGGCATGGTCTTGCTGAAATAAACAGGGGACGTCCCTGAAAAAGTCGTTGCTTTGTGCCTTTACAGATGTGCAAGTTACCCATGTCATGGTCACTTACACACCCCTATACCATCAGAGATTTTGAACTTTTTTTTTTAACTTGACAAGATGTCAATTACTTCCAAAAACAATTTGAAATGTGACTCGTCAGACCATAGGACACTTTTCCACTTTGTGTCAGTCCAACTCAGATGAGCTCAGGAGCAGAGAAGCTGGTGGTATTTATATATGGCTTTGCATGGTAGAGTTTTGACTTGCACTTGTAGATGGAGTGATGAACTGTGTTCACTGATAATGGTTTACTGAAGTGTTCCTCAGTCCATGTGGTAATATCTGTTACAGAATGATGTCGATTTTTAATGCAGTGCCCCCTGAGGGATCAAAATCAACGTTTGTTTTTGGCCTTGCCGCTTACTTGCAGAGAGCCCTCCAGATTCTCTGAATCTTTTGATGATATTATGGACTGTAGATGATGGAATCCCTAAATTCATTACAATTGCACATTAAGAAATGTTGTTCCTAAATTGTTGGACTTCTTGCTCATGAAGTTGTTCACACAGTGGTAGACCTCGCCCCATCCTTGCTTGTGAACGATTGAGCCTTTCAGGGATGCTCCGTTTATCATGACACTCGCCTATGAAATGTTCCAAATCTTTTGTTGCCCCTGTCCCAACTTTTTAATACGTTGCAGGTATCAAATTCAAAATGAGTGCATATTTGCAAAAAACAATAACGTTTATCCGTTTGAACATAAAATATCTCATCTTTGTAGTGCATGTAATTGAATATGGGTTGAAAAGGATTTGCAAATCTTCGTATTCTGTTTTTATCAATGTTTTACACAACGTCCCAACTTCATTGGGATTGGGGTTGTACACTGCTCACAAAAAGTATAGGATAATTCAAAATAAATACAAAAAGGATCCCACAAGAACTGCTGGACAATCTGATCCTGTCCATGCCCCATCACTGTCAGTGTGTTTTGGCAGTCTTGGGTGA
>JAVSBV010015858.1:0-25880 GCA_033117975.1 Parotocinclus spilosoma | reverse complement strand
CAGGGACCCAACTGTGGCAGCTTGGCAGAGGTGGGATTTGAACCCTGGACCATCAGATCCAGAGCCCAGTTCCTTAACCACTAGACTACCACAGTCCCAGTACCAAAGTTTTAATCTACCTCAATTTTGGAAAGCTGCAGTCAAGAGACACGTGACATTATTTCAGAAACAAACAAAAAAACTAAACAAATAAAGGCTGGTAATGTCTATGAGGTTTTAAAGGGGGAGGGGGAGGGGGGTTGTGACCCTGTACGGAATACCGTTCAAAGGTTTCCCTTCAATTATTTCAACAGTTTACATAATTTCCCAGATTACATATTATAAAACTATAAACCAAACCCAGCTTAGCTCTTAAACCAGAAATCGATACCACTACATAAATACACACTAGATGCTACACAGCTTTCACAAACACTGCGCCAAAGTTGTCGATAACGGCTAGCAGCGAGCTAAGTCCCGGTCGTCGCACAAACACGCCCTTTGCCCTTCTAAAGAAACAATAAAATAACTAGGAATATAAATCAGCACACTTACGCTATGCTTCGCTGCATGGTTCCTGTAAAAGCTGCGCGTTTGCAAGTTGAAATGTTTAATATTTTCGTCCTGTGTGCAAAACAGCGTCACTCGAGGCAGTGCGCGCGCTCAAACGTGAACTATTCGGCGCCAAAGTGACGTCAGCTGGGCGCGCTACAGATTAAATAAGCCGTCGGGTGAGCTGGAGGACAAGGAGCGTACAGACTTTTTAAATGAATCTTTCTTCAGTGTTCCTGTAAGAACATTTCAGACTGATCTTACATTACAGCGTGTAAAGCATTGTGTTTTATTAGAACGAAGCCTAGTAGACGTAGTATCAAATATGAGATGCTTATGACATGCACTTTCAGAACAGCACCGCTAAGGGGCGCCAGACATTACTATTAAAATACTGATCTTATTGACGGGTCATAGATACAAAAGTCTGTGGACACCTAAACATTTACATTCAAAACAAGTATTTGGGCTTGCCCTCACCTTTGCTGCCACTACAATGTTTGTTCTTTTAAAAGGGCTTTCCACTAGATTTATGTGAGGTCGTCTTCTGATGATAGATTATCCCTTTCCACAAACTTTTGTCTATACAGTGTATTAAAGCTGGGGTTCCTTTTTTTTTTTTTACCAACTTTAAGTTATTAAAGTAAATCCATTTATTATATTCCGCTTAATCCACAAGGGGTCGTGGGCTAACTGGTGCCCACCCGGGCACAAAGGCAGGAACAACCCTAGATGGGGTGCCAATCTCGTAGAGCATACACACACACACACACAGTCATGCACACAATTACACACTAAGAGCCACTTTAGAGAGACCAATTAACCTAACACACATGTCTTTGGACTGTGGGAGGAAACCGGAGTACTCGGAGTAAACCCACGTAGACACGGAGAGGACATGCAGACTTCCTGTAGAAATTATTATCTAATTAAATATGAATAATTTACAAATAATTCGTATTTTATGGCTTGTTAAGGACATTTTGGGGTGATGATAATGTTGTTGTTTTTTCCAGAAAAAAAATCCTAGTGTATGGTTGTGCTAAGGCCAGTCAACGTTTTGTATAAGCAATTTAAATTAATATAAATAATATGAACATTACAGTTTTCAAAAATTACTGCCACAACAACATTTAATAAAGCTACTCAATGATGAGGAGTTATACATGACTAAATTACTCATTTCCAGACATCATGGGTTTTTGATTTCCTGATTATAACTTAAAAACATTTGAATATTTCGCTACAGAAATCGTAGTCTGTTGTGACAACAACGGTTCATTTTAAAAGAATGAATCACATTTTAACATTTTATTGGAGAAGACCAATTTTTTATTCTGGATAAGGGACAACGTAGCAAAACACTTATATTTAATAAAATGTTTAAAAAGGAAATAATAATTCATTTTGGCAATGCAATTAATGACATTTTTAAACCTCAGCAATGTATTTTGTAATAAAGTATTTGTAACATGGATTTATTACATCAAATTGAAGAATCACACATAAATAATTTACATTTCACAACATTTATCAAATATTCTTATATAGGTGCTTTTATTCTTCCCAGTAGACATGACCTCATGCTGTTAATCAATAGCCCAAGAACACGGTCCAATTAAACCGTTAGACAGTGGATGAAATAATTATTTGGTCCCTTGCTGATTTTGTAAGTTTGTCTACTTACAAATATATAAAAAGTCTATCATTTTAATTTTATTGATTTTAATTTTCATGATTTTGCATGGAACCTCAGATCGAGGTAGACTGACAGTCACTTTGTATTTCTTCTATTTTCTAACAATGGCACCAACAGTTGGCTCATTCTCACCCAGCATCTTACTTATGGTTTTGTAGCCCATTCCAGCCTTGTGCAGGTCTATGATCTGGGCTCTTTGATCTTGCCCATGTTGGTGAGGTTAGATCTGACTAATAAATTGAGTCTGTGGACAGGTGACAATTTAAGACAGGTAATGTAATGCAGGTAACAAGTTGATTAGAAGTGTCTAACTGGTCTGTAGGAGCCAGAACTCTTAATTTTCGGTAGGGGATCAAATACTTATTTCTCTTTGCAAAATGTAAATAAATGTATACATTTTATACAATGTAATTTTCTGGATTTTCTATTAGATATTTTACCGCTCACGGTTAAATTAAACCTACCCTTAAAATGATAGACTTTTCATATCTTTGCAAGTGGGCAACCTTACAAAATCAGCAAGGAATCAAAAATGTTTTTCTTCACTGTATGGTATACTGTTGGTAAATGTAAAATTAATAAATAAAACAATCATATGCAAGGCTTGATTAGAGCCTTTAGGTAAGAAGGCACTTGCCCGTTGTTGGCTTTTTAGGCGAGCATTGAAGTTTTGAATCTGACGTTGACTGGCTACATGCTGCTAGTGAAGAGAACGCAGGGATGAGTTGCTGCTGCTCTGTGTTTTGTATTTATTTATGATACTAATAAAAAACCTGTTTAAGGTTAAATATTTTGTATGACTTTCACAAAACCACAGCACCCCTCACAAAATGCTAGAATTACCAACCAAATCATTTTCACCCAAGCTGTTAACGTTTCACATAAACAAATGTCACAGATACGACTCCAAATATGTTTTGTTTAATAGCTGAACATTCTGGTTTTCTAAAGCATTTCACTAACAAATTATTTAACTTTAAGTTAAGTTATTTAATTAAAATAATAGTTTTTTTAAAGTACATTTACAAAGTAGTTGAAAGGAAGTGCATACAGTCCTAAAGAAAACAAATCCATGACAAGAGAGTTGTCCGTTGAAACAATGGGAAGGATTACAAATGTTATTTAAGAAGGAACAAGGGTATAGGTTAAGCTTATAAAAGGAAAACAAATAAGATGCCAAACAGCATCTTAATATTGAGCAAAGAGCAATATGTCTTCAAACTGGAAAATGCGCAACAAACCAACTACAAAACAAAAGCACAGAAACAAACGCCAATGCATGTGACACTGTAAAAAATAACTTACATATACAAAGGACAAACAAAAAACAGCTAAACAGAAGTAAACAAGGATACAGTGGGTTGAAGAGCGTTATTGGAGTTTAAACATGGAGGGTGGATGTGGATGGAGCTAGATGTAATGTTTCGTGTAATGTGTGGTGATTTCATAATGTTTGTCAAGAGTTGTAAGACCATGTCTGATTTACAAACCTTCATGAATATGTGTGTGTGTGTGTTTGTGTGTGTGTGTGAGTGTGTGTGTGTGTGTGTGTGTGTGTATGTAGAGAGAGAGAGAGAGGTAGAGAGCGAGAGAGAGACAGAGAGAGAGAGAGAGAGAGAGAGAGAGAGAGATAAAGAGATAGATAGATAGAAAATGTTTTGCCACAGCATCTGCCAGCAATAAAAACAGTAGTTTAGAGTAATTAGAGTTTTCTAATGATTAGAGTAATCATGACAATAATAATAATAATAATCTTCATCATCATCGTCATAATAATGATATTAATAACAAGTAGTTGTAGTAGTAGTAGTAATATTAACCATTTTATCAGAACAATTCTATTCATAATGAAAAAAAACTTATGGAAAGCATTTACTCGTTTGTATTTTACATATACAACAGCAGGTTCCAAACCCAATTATCGTAGCATTTTAGAAAGGTCAACAGGTTTCTTGGCAATGTAAAAAAGTCAGATAAATATCAAGCTGCTGGAAATAATCAGTGTTTTATTTATTTTACAGTGATTAAGCTCAGCACTTCTGATCTTTCTAATTAGAAGCGTAGACCCTGGGGCCACAATAATTGTGAATATAGTGTTAAGCTGCATAAATGCACAAGAACATTGAATAGATTGATGTTGTATAAGAAAAATTCGTTACCTCCTATAGACACTTGATTTCTTGGTATCTATTAAAATGATTCCTTGCAGACAGCTTGAAGTGTAGAACCATTAAAGGTTGTGAAATCACAAAGGGCCATTTAATCAATGCAAGCACCTTTTATTGTTATCAGAGACCACCACCCTTCTGAGGAACATAAATTCTTCTTGGAAAACATACATAATTAGTCAGCGGGGAGCTGTTTCATGCCAATACCATCACAAACCAACAGTGATGACTTAAAAGATTTAAGCAGTATATGAGATTTAAAAAGGTTTTTAAAGGTTAATTACTTAGCTTGCTCCTCTTTCCATATAGTTATTTGAATTCTGAAGTGGCTCAAAAATCTACATTTAAAGCTATTTACCTTTAGTAGCTGTTTGAGCAGCTGGAGTACCATTGTGTTATACAGGCAAACAACCAGTGCTTAGAGTCTTCTGAGCTAAAATCAGTATCTGGAGATGTGCAGAATTGTGTAATTTTTTTCCATATTATTGTAATTATTAAAACAGCCTTAATATCATCTAACAAATAGGTCATTGTGTAGCTACAATTTGAGTGGACACCATGTAAACTTAGAATGCACTTTTAACCATTTTTACCAAGCATCAGTGGTGATACTGTCTGCCAGTGCGTGTTACCTAATGGTAAATAATGCACAGAAGGTTCAAAATCAACCACTAATGATTGTATAAATATATGCTTTACCTAATGAGCTCCTATGGGGTTGTACTGGCTATTGCAGTTTTCTTTTGTGTATAGCTTGACATAGAACCTATACAGAGCTTCTGTACCATTTTTCTTTTTAATATCTGTAATTAGTATGTCATTAGTCTAGTCATACGCCTTTATGCATGGATTTTGCTTAATATGGTGCTTAATAAGTGAGGGCAGGAATTAAATGCCTGATTTGACTGATGAGTGAATTTGATATGGTCTGCGGTATTTTAGCCACAGTAGTGTGATCCAGCAAATATAGAAACAGCTTCCTGTGAATTGAATAACTCTTGTGCTACCTGCCAAGGTACAATCATGGTAGAGAGTCTGTATTGGAAACATTGGCCTCTATGTTTATTTGACTACAGTGGTGCTCGAAGGTTTGGAAACCCATTCGAATTTTCTGTATTTCTGCATATATATGACCTACAACATTATCAGATTTCATCACCAAGTCCTAAAAGTAGATAAAGAGAACCCAGTTAAACAAATGAGACAAAAAGATCATGCTTGGTCATTAATTTATTGAGGAAAATTATCCAATACTACATATTTGTGAGTGGCAAAAGTATGTGAACCTCTAGGATTAGCAGTTATTTTAAAGGTGAAATTAAGTCAGGTGTTTTCAATCAATGGGATGACAATCAGTTGTGAGTGGGCAGACATTTCATTTAAAGAAGAGGGATCTATTAAAGTGCTCTTCACAGCACATGTTTGTGGAAGTGTATCATTGCACAAAAAAAGGAGATTTTTGAGGAAAACATAGCTGCCCATTTGCAGATTGCTAAAGATCACTTAGACAAGCCAGAAAGCTATTAGAAAAATGTTTTGTGGACAGATGAGTCCAAATAGAACTTTTTGGTTGAAAAACATCTGTGAAAAATGGTGGTGGAATCATGGTTTGGGCCTGTTTTTCTGCATCTGGGCGAGGATGGTTTGTCATCATTGATGGTATGGGGGTTGAATGGGATTTGTCATACCAGGTACTGAAAGCAAAGGTACATACTTACAAATATGTAATATTGGATCATTTTCCTAAATAAATAAATGGCCAAGTATAATATTTTTGTCTCATTTAATTTAACTGAGTTCTCTTGATCTACTTTTAGGACTTGTGTGAAAATCTGATAATGTTTTAGGACATATTTATGCAGAAATATAGAAAATTCTAAAGGGTTGTGATGATAGGTAATTACTGAATTTACTGTTTATAGAATCAGATCTCCACACAAAAGTTTACACATTTAAACAAATTATGCCAAATATTATATTTGATTGTTTATTTATTGTGAAAAATTATTCAATAATACATATGTGAGTGATGAAAACATGTGAACTGTTGCTTTCTGTATCCGGAATGCTCTTCCACATTCCGTTTGAAAATGTCCCACAGATGCTCAATAGGGTCTGTAGAAATGCTTGGTGTTTTAGTATGCCACAGTACATGGCAATCATGGTTCCATCAATGAACTATAACTCCTCACAGCCAGCAGTACCCATGAAACCCTAAACCATAAACATTCCCACTACTATGCTTAAATATAAGCAAGACACACTAGTTTTTGTATTCCTCACCCTGGTCTCATTAGACGACAGGGCATGGTCCTTGTAATCCAGTCCTTAGTCTGTTTGTTTTCAGAAAACTGTTTGCAGGCTTTCTTGTGCATCATCTTTAGAAGAGGCTTTTTTTCTGGAACAACAACCATGCAGACCAATTTTATACAGTATGTGGTCTATGGTCTGAGCACTGGCAGGCTGACCCTCACCCCTTTAATCACAGCAGCAATGCTGACAGCATTCCCATGTCTATGTTAAAACGCCAATCTGGATATGTTGCTGAGCGTTTGCACTCAACTTCTTTGGTCGACCATGGTGAGACCTGATCGTAGTGTAACCTGTCCTGCTAAACCACTGTATGATCTTGGCCATCATGCTGTAGCTCACTTTCAGGGTGCTGGTAATCTTCTTATAGCCTAGTCCATCTTTATGTATAGCAACGAAAGATCACCTACCGCTTTAAATATCGCCTACTATTTTCTGTTTTCTTTTTTTTTTGCAGTAACTTGTGAATAATTCATTACAATTGACAAAAATATTTAAGTTTTGTTCCTCAAAATGTTTCTGTTAACTTATTCAGCTTATTCATAAAATCAACAAAATGTTAAATCCTTTGTATAAGACTGTAGATAATTGCTTAGGTTTAATGAGGTAGTGAAGTTTAAAGTAGGATATTTTAGATTGACATCTAAAACTTAAATAAATTGTGGGAAATGTGTAAACATGTTTAGGAGATGAATTTGAGTCATTATAATAGTCAAAAAAGGGATAGGGAGTGTTGTAAATGAAAGTAGTGCAATACAAATCTGCCTATGCTTCTGTCTTTGTGCTTTTACAGCCTGAAAAAGATTTCCACTTAAGAGGAACAAATCCCTGTGGGCTCTCCCTCAGCCCATGTCAATAAAATAAGGCGTGAGGAATGTTCATCTCCCTCTCTCTCTCTCTCTCTCTCTCTCTCTCTCTCTCTCTCTCATACACACACACACACACACACACACACCAACTTAATGCATTCCACAACTTTATTTTATAAATGTAACAAAAGATCCCTTTATAATTACTTGTCAAGAAACACTTTCTTGTAGACTAATAACCCTGTACTACTGTATCGCTTTGATCTAGAATAAGCTTTCTGCGCATAAAAAATAAACCTTAATCAGGACAGCTCAGTCAAAGTGTCTATTTGATTTTTCTGTTCAAAGTGTTTGTGTAATTGTATAATTTATAAGGTGGGTCTGACTATATGCAAGTAAATGTGTAAGGTAGGGTCACATTTGACTAGTCATTTCATTATCACTTTCTTTCCCCTCACCTTACCCCCTGCCTCTTTATCTGTGTCTATATGAATTAAATCTCCAGTCTTGTCATACCAGAAGCATTAAACTTGATTAACAGTTGCACAGGCCCCAACTCACAAAATTAAATAGATATATTGCATTAGATTAACTGCATTGCCATGGACAGTACTGTGAATTCACTCAGCAGCACCTCTCTCACATTCTGGCTAACATGGCATCTCCGCAATAAGCATCATATGTATATATTTTATATATAGTGGCACTTGTTTGGGAAGAATTTTCTATATCTGCATAAATGTGACCTATAACATTAGCAGGGTTTCACACAAGAAAATAGATACAAAGACTATTATACTAGCTCATGTACTGTATTTACTGATGAAGATGATCTAATATTACATATCTGTGTCTGGCAGGTAACTTGCATGCAAAATTAGGGTCATGAATTATCAAGTAATGGGATGATAATCAGGTGTGCGTGTGCACCATGTTGTATCAAGTGTTGTATTACCATGAACAATGGAGCCTTCTAAGAAAATGAGTTGTTAATGCTTAGGCTGGAAAAGGTTACAAAGGTATCTCTGAAGAGTTTGAATTTCCACAATCAGCACTCAAATAATCCGATCAGACCATCATTGTTAACAAATAGAGAAAATACAAGACCACTGTTACTGTTTTGTGCAAAAGGTCACAAAGGATCTGAAAGTAACTTCTAATCAACTAAAAGCCTTAATTTGACATTTATGAATTCAAGAACATACAGTATATGGCCATGAGTCTGTCATATTTGGAGTTATTGCTGTACAAGGGGCCACTTCAGATACTAAATGAAAAGTTCACATTTGTTCGTCACAGATAAGTAATACAGTGGAAAACCAAATGCTTTTTATATGAAAAATTCAAATATTGTTGAATTTTTTTGCCCTAATTTCAAACAAAAATTTAGACTTCAAAAATTGGCATATTTATGTGATTTGAGCTTTGAATATGTCTGAATTCAGATAGCCTCAAATAACCCATTAAGTTTTAATTCTGAGGTTTCACTGTATTGGATGTTTTTTTCTCAAATAAATAAGTGTTCATTTTTAGCTCATTTGTTTAATTGGTATTCTCCATTTCTACTTTTTGGACTTGTGTGAAAATTTGATGATTCTGTAGGTTATCTTTATGCAGATACATCTTAAGGGTTTATAAACTTCCAAGCACCACTGTAACTGCTTGAACCCCTCTGTAGACATCAGAGACTTAAAAAGTAATTTGCACATACAAAATGCAGTCATCTTTAAAGGAACTACATACAACACTACCAGAATATCACATTCTTTGGATCATCTAAAAAGGCTCTCAACTCGGAGAATGGACAGATTATCTTTCTGTAAAAATCTTAAAAGCTGAAGGCACTTTTAAGGACTCTAGTGCGAGAGGGAGTAAGAACAGAACGTGACAAAGTTGTGAAGACAGTAAAAGACAGGCGTAAACTCAAGAGCCAAAAGTGAGTAGCTTAGTGCTTGCATGATGTAACCACAAAGACTATGTTTACATTGCAAGTAAAATTAATCCAGTTATTTTTTTCTCATATGAGACAGATTTGTTTCTGAGCAGCATGAATGGCAACAACATATTTGAAAGAGCTATTTAACCACTATAGACTTTTTTTGTTATAAAAGGTACTTTTTTTTTACTAAAATAAAGTCAATACATGCCCGGTGTGTAGCAACATGACTAAATAACCATATTAGAATTCAAACAATTTTCACAGCAACAGCTTTAGTGTGCTGAAGGATTCCCCACAACTTTCAGAAGTTTTGTAGGGTATTGTGTAGCTAGAGTACTCATAAAAATTTGAACAAACTTGCTAATGACTTGCCAATATAAAACAGGTTAGCCAACATGCATGAAACCTGCTTCCATTGTCTCCAATTCAAACCAACCCTACTTCAATTTTAGAAGCATTGTCCCCTCAAGTTAGTTATAAACATTTCGAAAAATGCCATGTCTGTTAAGTCATCCACATAGCAGTCCCACTTCTCCTGGCTTTTTGCAAAGGCTGCCAAAAACATTGCTGAGGTTTCTTCGTCGGCAGCAGTCTTTGGACGATTACCTTGTGGTGTGTCGTTCACAGTCTGAATTAGGCTACAAGGGATACAACAGTGTTGTGTAAAATTGGTGGTCTTCCTGAGTGTTGGGTGGTAAAGTCTGCAGCAGCTGCGTTTCCAAGACATCAGAATCAATTCTATCTTTAGTTATCTGTGACGAACAGCAAAGTTTTGAAATTTCTGTGCTGATAACTTTTGAACCATATGAGACATTGCAACTGTGATGCAATCAATTTTTGAGAAAATTCTGGTGTTCTTCGATATGCTACATGACAACCTACCCATTGTGAAACTTGCACTTGATCCAGTATGGTGACTTTTAAGATGGCGGCCAGGTTCCAGACATAGGCTAAAAGATAGCCCCCCTCACCCATTACTTGCCTGGGTATTCAGATGCCATTATCCCTTTTGATTCAGAAAAAAAATGGTGTCTTGTGACTTTTTACTGCTTTTATATATATATATACATATTGTTTCTTCAGACTTAAGTGAATATGCTAGGAATTAAGCTTTGTTGTTAAAATGGTTTAAAATGATGGAAGTTTTATCAAAAAGTATTTTAAATATATAATGTACTACAGTGTTTTCTCCAGCCTTTAAAAAGATGGGTTCTGCCAGCGATGTCCAGTGTAAAACATTGGATTACAACTATAAACAGTAGTAATGTAGGGTTGTATCAGTTATATATGTTTATTTCATAAATTAGTAAATATTTGTTGGGAAAACATTAGCAATATATTTGGTATTAAGTTGCTACCTTTAATGTCTCAACATGCAGGCCTACTGAACAATATATAAAATATTTCTCCTAAGTAACAGATTATTAGCCTGCATGTAAACATATCACCATTATCAAACTGTTATTCATAATCACCAGTAACCAATATTATTAAGGTTTTCTTATGGTATAAAAATATTGCTGATGGCTTTTCATAATGTTGCCAATTGTTTTCTTAGTGATTTGTCAGCAAAACAAAATAATGGAAAATACTGTTCGAAAATCCAAATTTGTATTATATAAAAAAGAATTTGAATTCAAAAAAGAATTTGTATTATATATTTGCAACATTTCCCATTTCTGGACAGAAATCTTTTCCGTAGCAGCTCTATTATGAAATAATGCTTTAAAATACCTTAATTCTTTATTTATTTTCATGTGGTGTAAAAGCTATGGATGGATCTGTCAGGTGAAGTATTGCTATTGGCATAAACAAGCTTATACAATGAGCAAGTACACACCATTGTGATCCCATTCACAGATAATCATAGGTTTTTAATACTTTCTTAGATATGTCTTTGTTTGTTTCAAAACATGATGTCTTTTATTTGATTTAGCTGTTTTATATTTTTATTGTTCATCTATATTTTGTTATATTCTATCTGTTAAAACATCTCCCTACTATTGTGTAAATCCACCTCATGCTCTGTCACCAATGCTCTGATTTATCGAGATTTATCGAGGTTGGTGAATGAATCATCCATGAATCGGACTTGTTTGTCAAGCACATCTCACAGATGCTCGATTGGATTGAGATATTGGGAATTTGGAGGCAAACACTTCAATATCTTTAGAAAATAGTTATATGTACAATATGTTCCTCAGGCCCTTCCTGGACAATGGTGCATTGTGGCAGGTTGCATAATCTTACTGAGATCACCGCTATTAGCGAGTATCCTTGCAGGGTGTACTTGGTTTGCAACAATATTTAGGCTGAAGGTATGTGCCAAATCAAAGCCTAAGCTTTCCCAGTAAAACATTGTCCAGGAAACTGCATCAGTAATGTTATTCACTTAACCTGCCAGTGTTTTAATGATCATTGTATGAAGTAATTTAACTTAATAACACCCAGTAGATGAGCCTTGATGTGCATTGAGGTGGTATTGCTTGTAAATTCTCCAGTCTTTTACGTCAGTATGCTGTTTCCATCATTATAAGCTACGAGTACTGGCCTTTGATGAGAGAGAGATGTTAGCCAGGTTCTCATGGTAACAACATGACGTCTAAGCAAATCATAAACCAAGACATCATAAACAGTAAGGTGGAAAGAAAGTGTAAAGATATGCACCCACACACAAAAACACACCCAAGAATGAAAATAGCTGAGTTTTGAATGCAGAATTTTTGGACAGCATAATTTTTGTACAGAAAAGTGCATGTTAATGGGAAAATAAGAAGAAAAGAAAGAAAAGAAAAAAACAGTGGAACTTGCTAATGATTTGCCTTTTTGGATGGTCCTCTTTTCTGTTCTGTAAAACAGAGGCTTCTTTAGAGCAGAGACATTTCCTGAATGAAGTTTATTGGTATTCCTCCATTGCCAAGTTCACTGACGAGGTCAGAAACAATCAGGCTGCTGTGTCTTATTCAGTAGATCTCAAAGCCAATGCTAGAATATGCCCTTTCATGGTGATGTATGCTGATTTGTGATCAATTTGATCTTTAAATGCTGACCAGACCTGAGAGGAGGAAATCGCACCAAGTTGATGAACATGAGAAGCCAACATAATAAATTAAATCAAAAGATAAAGAAATAGATTTTGTGCTCTCTGTAATTATTTTTCTCATTGTCTCTCATAGACCATTACAAATACTTTTAAATACGTTTCAATCAAATTGTTAAGTGTGAGTAGGGTGCTAGGCTACAGAAATTAGCACTATTACATGTGCTCTTAGTGACCCAGGTGCAACTGCAATTAAAGGTTTCCATTACTTATTGGGTTACTGTAAGCTACTACTATCTCCTTGTTTTTCTCTTATTCCTGGTTCACCCCTAGTTAATCTTAGCTCTTGTTCATCTTTGTCCCTAACTCCTGGTTTGTCTTTTCGTCATGGTTAGAACATGTTGCTGGATTGCTCCTACAAAAGCTGCTGGTTTGTTTCTAGTTTCTAATTGGTCTATAGCATTTGGTTTGGCACTAGTATGTCCCCAACTCGGGCACTAATATGTCCCCAACCCGGTTTGAACTTAATTATTGGATTACTCTTAGCTGTTTTTTGTCCATAGAACCTGTTTTTTCTCCTTGTTTTCCTCTTATTCCTGGTTCACCCCTACTTAATCTTACCTTTTGTTCATCTTTGTCCCTAACACCTTGTTTGTCTAGCCTCTAGCTCTTGGTACTAGTGCTTGGTTTGAAACTAGCTCCTTTGCTACTTGATCTTGGTTCGTTCCTCCCCTTGTTAATGTTTTAACTCTTACCTCCAGGTTTAACCCTAAATACAGCAAATATAAATGTAGTCTAGTAGCTAGTAAACATAGTATTGTTTTGCTGAGCACTTGGTTATGGTTACACTATTGTACTGGTCAAATGCCACTTTAAACAAATGAGTCTAAAACATTTATATGTGTCTGTGAAGATGCTATATAACATTTTACATTTGTGAATGCTTCTTTTTATTATTTTTACTGTTTCTGCTTTAGTTTACAGTGGTTGTCATTTGGTATATGGCTGGTATAAATAGACTTTCCTAAGTAGAGCCTCTCTCAATCAATATCAATTACTTAGCAAGCAATGCTCACCTACTGCTAATGCAAGTGGGGCTGAAATAACCATTAGTCATTTATCCAGTCAATCCAATAATTTAAGTTCAGTTCAACTGAACAAGAAGTGTGGAAGCACAAGAGAGCAAAAGATGGATAATTGGGCTACGATTCTAAGCAGCAATCTCATAAAAGACATTGACTCCATTGTTGTGGTCAAGAGGCCCCATTTAACACTAAAATGCCCATTAAACAAACAGTTCTAATTTGCTTTGAAAAGCTTAGAATAATGTGCTGTCTCACATGCAAATGTATTAAAACCATATGCTATTCCTTAAAGGAGCGTACTGTTGATCTGTTATGCTCTCTATCATTCCCCTATTTAATTTTAATATGTGATGGATGACAAGGGTTATTGTTATGGCACTGAAAAGAAGATACATCAAAGCGTGCGCATGCTCCATGCCATATTTATTGGTGTGAGCTAGAGACTTGCAATTAGTTGAATTACATGTGGCAGCACAACTCACTATTGTCTTTAAAATAAATTAAATCTCAAATTATTGTTTTCTCACCACTTCAGTTTTTTATTGTATTATATTGAAGGGCTATAAACCGCGAGGTGTCTACTTGTGAGAACCCGATGTGTAAGCAAGCCTGGTCCCATAAAAATGTTACACATTTGAAGGTAAACCAAAAGACCATTTATTTGTTTTGTATAATAACAAGTTTGTTTAGCACAGGTTCAGAAAGTGAACTATAACCCCATGTAAACCATTATATTAACCCCATACTTTAAATAGTAGAAGCAATAAGGCTAAAAAGCACACTTTCTTGACAGAGATTCTTTAGTGTGTTTACCACATTTATATATGGTATATGGTATTTATTATTAATATAATAATATTTGCAGTGCATGTCATACAACTTAATTACAGGCACTATATTTTCAATGATGTCCCAGCAACATTTCAAAAGCTTGAGCAACCTTCAAGCAGAAGTTTTTTTCAAGCAATATATATATATATATATATATATATATATATAATTCTTTTTTTACATGAAGTAATGGACATCAGAAATGTGTTAATTTTTAAATTTGTTTTAGTTAACCCCTCATAAAAATACAACCTATCAAAAGTATTAGACAACTGAAGCAAATGCAATGATTAAACTAGCAAAGCATCAATACATTAGCATAAACACAATTAATAAAAAATGTTTATTGTTAGTTTGTTGTTCATTTCTTATCCATGGCAGACTAACACTCAATTTAGTGTTAAATCAATTCATCTATTTATTGTATAACAGGCATTTTTCTTCCCCTATGACCGCCAAACAGCCTCTAAATACTGTTTGCCTTTTAACAAGTAGTCTATAAACACCCCTCCCTGGGAACCAGGATTAAAGAAACGATTACGGTTACTGTTTGTGTGGAAATAGTGTGTCTGTTTAGGTTTCATTTGACTCTCCAGAATTTAAATGCATAGCAGTCCAATGGGCTGAGGAAATGGCTTAGTGTGTTATGCCTTGTGATGGATTGATGTCATGTCCAGATGCATGATGGCTACTAAAGATGTAGAAGTGTATACGAAAATTAAAAACACAAGGACAACAGGAAAGGTTTGACAAGACAGAAACATCACGGTAATATTTATTTACCTACTGCACAAATGCTTGCTACAGCATTGCATAAAATTAATTATATAAACCCAGCTTTCAGACTGGCGTTACTATGTAATGCATCCAAATGCATCTAGTGTGTAATATATTTCCTTCTTTTTGGGCTCTGAAAAGTCAGTGTGCATGTCCCCATAAATCCTTGAAGCCCTCTGCTATTTAAATATTGCATGAACCAAAGCACTGTACAGTGCATCCATTCATGTCCTCTCACAGAGGTGGAATCCCACAAAGCCAAACTATTCAGACACAGCCACTGCTTCAGCAGATGTAGATGCATAATGCTGGATCCACCTAATGCATCTTATCTTTCTACATTCACTACGCTATCTTGTTTATTAGTCCCTAATACATAATATGCATTCATACATATTTTATTCTCTGCTTAGAAAGGCTATTTTAATTGGAAAAAGTGAAGTAACAAAGAAATATTTAAATGTGATAAATAGGTCCATGAAAACTCCACATTTGCACATTGCTGTTTTGACAGCATTTATCAAACATGCAAATACATCTGTGAAAATAAAATGCTGTACCTGCCTTTCTAGCTCCACATAGACGGGGGACAGAATTTACTTTTGATTCTTCTGGAGCATGAAATGTGCACTTCAGAATATCATCTGTAGGAGATAAAAAAATGAATATTTAAAGACTATAGTGCTAGGCAGTGTAGAAAGAACATTATAATTAATAAGATACATTTTTGTTTCACCATAATGGAAGTTGAAAGCATGGGGCCTTAACAAATGTGCCACACAAACATGCAATGTTAGGGTTTGTACACAAATTTAAAATCAATACATTAATATTTATTTTTTAATATATATATTACATAATATATATATTACATTACGCCCCCGAAGTGGCGACGGTCTGGAGAGTCCCACGACGTCCTGCCAACCGCGATCCAAGGTGATGATGTCATCAGTGTGGCAGGAGGGGTCCATCAATCCGGAACTGGCGAGTCTCGGAGGCAATAGACCCAGACGTCAGCAAGAAGTAATTCCCGGCGCGAGGACGAGGAGATGGGGAGCCCCTCCCAGCCAGAACAAGCCACACCAAGATCCGTGCTATCCTATTCGCAGTGGGACGCACCGCGCTTGGACTGCACGGGTCAGCAGGAGTTCAAGCGGGGAGCTCCCCCTGGATCAAAAGCACGAGCCCGGGAAGAAACGCGGCGACCCCGGCCATCGCTTGCCTATATCGGCGGTGGAACGAGTCAAGGAGTCTGAGGCAAACGCGACGTGTGGGGAAAAACCAGGTTTATTGTAACTGAATAAACTGAACGTAAAACACAACAAAAACATAACGGACAACAGGTGGGCAGGAACCGACAATAGAAGATCCGACCTCACCTGTGTCGAAAATAAAACAAAGTACAAATCATAACAGGTAACAAGGAATAAACTGTATATATAGTCTCTTATAAACAGTCCTCGCTGATTCGGGACAGGTGTGCATAATCAAAGCACGCCTGCGCAGATGTCAGGCGTGACAATAATATTACTGGACTTTGCATTTGTGACAATATTGTAGCCTCATGATAGGGATAGCTAGGGAAAAGCTTGTGGATGGCGAGGTTTGGAAATGCTTTTGTCTGTGTGTTTTTTTTGCCAAAGATGTCTGACTTCTATGGGTAAAAAGAAGAGGTCAGCAGCCAATGGAGCAAGTTTTATGAAGCAATATAATTATACCTAAGAACAGGATTTGCTGTTTCCAGGAAGATGTCATATAGTAGAAAGGTCTCATCAATACCGCAACAGCTGTGATACAATATCTTAAATCTGTTGCGAGTATACGCTTAAGGCTTAAAGATGAAGTAAATGTAATTTGTAGTCCAAACGGTCTGGTGAGCACAGAAGAACTATGGGGTGAATACTTCTTTCTGACCAACCAATGTGTTTACTAAAATCTGCTGAACACTTCCTACCACCAGAGACATTATGCTAATATGAAGCAGATGAGGATGCCACAAGACATGATCTAGATGTGGAAAAGGACACTGATCTAGATGCTGAATTTTATGCTGGCTGTACAATAGCACGGACATGTTTAAACTGTACAAAAATACAGCACAAAACTTTCAACTAGAAAATGTGTGTCTAAATGTGTGTCTAAAAGTATTTGGACTGCTACAAGAAACTACTAACTGTACTAACTGAATGCCAAGTACTATTGTTTCTTGTATACAAATCCATATAACTGACACCCATTTCACTAACACTCTAGATGGTGGGGCATATCACTTATGAAATAGTTTGACATGCATTTTTATGATTAAATACATTTTGATTTTTGTGTTTAAACTCATAGACAAAATAAGTAATGCAGACAGAATTGTCAGTTTTATAGAAAACTTTGCATGCAGTTTGTACTGGCCAGATATTTTAATGATATGTAGACACTGGGACTTAATAAAATTAATATAAAAATACAATTCCTTTCCCCACTGGTCTATAAAAAGGCTGCAACTACTTTTGGTCAGTGTACCTTATAGTGACTTCTAGACATACATCTATGACACATTTTTCCACAGCTGGGCCTGTAGCTCCTGCACACACAATCGTTAAGAATCAAGAACACTGGTCATTGAGTAACTGCAATAAATGTAAAGTCATTTTAACCTCAAACAGAATTACAAAATACCAGCAATAAATCTAAAAAATCTAAAGAATAAGAAAATCTAAAGAGTATAATACAATATACAAATAGCAGCAACAATTAGTGCATTAATGATGTGATGAGACAGCTACAGTATCTACAGTATCTCTGTATGTTCTTCAAGAACCAAAATTACAGTATGAACAAACAGTTAGCAATAACAATAGCTTTGAACATATATTGGCAGGCAGTCATAAGCAGTTCCTGGCCTGTGGGGAAGTTGTTATTCCCAGTGAATACTGAAAAGACCACAGTTTACCCAATGATAAAACCTGCAAGCACAAACAATTTGAAACCCTGATTAATTGGTTTGTCCCTCATGTACCGCGTCATGCCAGTATGTCTTTTCAAGGCATCACACATTCATCCACAGACACATTCCTACAGGAATGATAGAATGCCTTACAGGCTAAGCTACAGGAACCTTATATGATGATGACGCAGAAAATAATTTGCCATGCATTATTTATGCATTATTGTCTTATGAGAACAATTTGCTGTGTCGACTGAGAACTTTTAGCCTACATTCATGCAAAGTAAGCTTTATGACACAAGTTTCAACTTACTCATCATAAACACAAACTTAGAGGGGCAGAGTCGAAGCTTAAAATGGTAACATTTTTCCTCAGTGTCAACAAAACTTCAGTTTAAGTTGCAGCTGTCAACACTCTATAGTGGAAGGCTATTGTGGATATGTCACAAAATGTCACTAGCAACAATCTTTTAGATTATTGGACAATCTGAACCAAACAAAGCATGTGCTCTTTTTTAACTCTTTCATGCATGTGTTATTTAATAATGAGGTGGATTTTATTTATATTATAATATTTCTTACCACCAGATAAGACTTAAACATTTGGTTGTCCCCAATATTTGTTGTTCTGGCAAAAACACACAACTGTCCACAATTTTGGACATTATGCATTAACCGTTTAAAATGCACTTCAATTGTGAATGTTGTTTTATAGTTTAAAACAGTCGTTAACACAGCTCAGGCACAGATAACATTGACTAATTGATCATGTCTCTTTCATTTAGTTTGTAAAAAACAGATAACTTACAAAGGTACAATTTTTATGACATTTTGACAATTAAATGTCATATTAACCCACCACTCATTTAAAAACAAACTACCGGCACCATTAGGGCAGGTTCAAAAGATGCTGATGCCATTAGGGCATGTTCAGATCTAGGTCAGCTTGCACTTCATGCAGTCTCGGTGTGCATTCCACTAGATTACCCCTCCTGTCCTGCATAATATACATTCTACATACTATGAAAATATATTTGACACACTCATTTATATATTTTTTTAAAAGATCCCTATATTCGAAATATAACCATTGATGGATGACGTCCACAAACATGGACAGTACAACTTTTACTTAAAAAAAACAAGGGTCAAAACAAACACTGATTAAACTTTGATAAAGTATTCCCTACAACTTTTTAATCAGAAAAGGTTTTTGCACAATGTTTCTTGCAGAATGAAAGGATTTTACAGATATTTTAGAGGTCAGATAGTCATGTCGACTGCCAGCTGCCATTTTGGATTTAGGATGCAATATTTCAGATTCTGAAATGGTAATAAAATAAAAATTATACAGTAACAGTTTAGGGGATGGCCATATATCACTTTGGAGCAAGTATTGCAATTACTGTGGCTGAAAGTTACGTATGACTATCTGTGCACAATTGTGAACACCATGCATGAAAGGGTTATAAAAGTCACACTTGGTGAGTTCACAAGTTTTCTTGCCTTGTGATGGTTTAGTAACAACTGCCCAATTACCACTGAAATGCTCACTAACAATTTTACAATTACAGGTACAATTTAAGTCAACCACTGGATGTTTTCTGTCTGTTGCTAAGACAACAACTCATAAGGCCCCATTCATAAAACCTTTGTAAAAAGGTGTTAATGAAAGCCAATTGTTGGAAACTTGGGCACAGTCCTTCATAATTAGCATTTAATTACCACAATTCACATCCACGAATAACAAATGACAAGCAAATAATGAAGACTAAGGATCATAGTAAAGTCCTTCAAAATGTTCTGTTGTGAAAATTGATCTTTTGTGCACTCAAATTGACACCTTTTATCTTAAAGAGTGATGTTTCAGATCCTAAAAGCTGCCATTCAAGATGTTCCACCTGGCCACTGTGTCCAGAAGATAAAATATGACATCACAGACCAATTTCAAGTTGACTGGATGGTAGTTCTCATTTATATTTGTATCATTATGTATCAACTTGATGCAGAAATGTAGGAGCACTGCTTACTCTACCCAACCTAAGGCGTTATATGAGAAGTGTTTTATGTAAAATAAATCATAGGATATGCAACACAGGGAATGTAAAAATTGTATTTATTATACCAAACATCTTATCTAAAAGATAATTGTTTATTTACTATAAGTATATTTAAAATGTAAACTATATTCAAGTGAATAGTGTCTCACATTATTTCAGATGTTTCCTTTGGTCTTTGCCTGCAAGACCTCACATTTCAGTATTTACTGGTGAGCGACCAAGACAATCCACCTTCCTTTCTCCAATGTACCCAATCATAACTGATTTAAAATAACATAATCTCATAATAATTATTTTGGCCAAAACTAGCAGTCAAGGGAAAAGGCATCACACTGCAATGCAATTTATTTGGATTTAATGCAGTTAAATTAAAAAAAATATTTTAATTGTTCTTGAAAATGTTATATGTGGGACAGCAAATTTTGAAGTTATCTCACTTTTTTTTCAGTAAGTAAAACATTTGAAAAAATGTTGTCCAGGGTAACAACAACGATAATAATAATAATAACAATAATAATAATAATAATAATAATAATAATAATAGTCTTCACAGTCATTGCTTTAATTAATTTATATTTCAGAAATCATGCAATATATTAGTTAGTTAGTTTGTTTAAAGGCTCAGTCACAATTTTCTTACATACAGCAAAAGTTTAAGCAGCCATTGTATGTTTTGTCCATTCTCACTTACCCACTTCTTCTATAACTGATAAAGACTATAAGCCTGAACCTAGCTAGCAGCACAGGGTGCAAAAAGAGAACCACCACTAGACACCGATCCATCATATGTCACATGCGCACACACTCCTGCCTGGACATAATGCATGTCTGGAGTATATTTAAAAGAGTAGTGCGATATGTAATGAGGTGTTTAATATGCTCTTTTCAGTATGTCATATTTCATATTTAAATGTGAATGTTGTTATATTATTTTGGAAAATCATCAATTGGAACTATAAAATTCTAAATGTTGTGTGTCTCTAAGCTGATCTGTGTTTGATTGTGCATTATTAGTGACCTCATTGTGATTATACATTGTGTGATTAAATATCCAGTGATAATGGCTAATAAGACTTTATACTTATTTGAATATATAGCTGTCAATCTTATAAATTGTGAAAAGAACATTTCTCTTCTTGAACTATTTATTCTGTCAACCTTAGTCCACTTAAAAACAACAACACAGGCTAGGTCTGAGGCTCGATTACATAGGTATGAATTGACTTCTGATTAAGACCAAACTCTTAAGTCTGCCGTCTCATTTACTTGCTCCAGAAGGCCAACAAGTGGCTTCGAAATTGACCCCTGATTTTAATTGCTTTGTTCAATTACGAGGAAAAGAACGCTAATGAACCCTTAGCATTTCATTAGCCTCTCTCTTTCTTACCCTGCGGCCTGAGAGAAAGCCTTTAAATCAATAATTGTGAAAAAGATAATTAAATGGCTTGTAAATAAAAGCGCATCAGCTGTACTGTGGTAATAATGTAGTGGTTTTATTGTGGTTATATTATATGTTGATGTGACAAAAGGGTAATCATGTAATCAACTGAGACTTATTGATTTGCTTTCAAAAAGTTACACTTGAAATACAATATAATGAAAATATAATTCTGACACCTTAAAATTGTAATGTGTGCTTGCAAATTGGGAAGCATAGGCTTCAGAAAACTTTGAGTACAGTCTCAGAAGCACTGTGCTTAAGGGTATCTGCTAAATATGATATGTGTTTAAGTAATTTGCTCTTAAATATGAGTGCATTGACAGGTATCAAGTTAAAAAAAAATACAGTTCATTTCCAGTTTTAAAAGATTCTTCTCAGAGCTGTTGGCAAAAGAAATTGCACACATGTCAACAAGTATGATATGAAATGCTCTAACTGTTTGATTCGTTATTGTACTGTGTAATTAATAAGCAGGTGTTTGTTTCTTGTTCTTGTAACAGAATGTGTTCTTAGTGCAACTGTGATTTATTATTCATCACAGAAGTTGGAGGCATGATATAATTTATTAATTTCCTATTCATTTCTTAGAGTATACCAGCAATTATTTATTTTCATTTAAGACTGTACCTGTGTGCTTTTGTGTCTTTGCTTTATGGTAATTCAGAAAAAAAGCTCAGAGAAATGTTTTGATTTGCTCTGCATTCAGCTTCCAAGTTCTTCCAAGTGCTTCAAACTCTTGTTTCATTATTATCGTAGTGAACAACTGATTTTATTTTCTACATTCAAGCTTGTGCATGAAAACCTAAGGGTTGAAGTCCACCAACCGACATTAATACGCCATATGATGCAACAAAACAATAATCCAAAACATCCAGTATTCATATTAAATGGGTCCAATAAGAAGTTTTAAAAAACACTGTTAATGCAAGTCCCAGAATAAACTAAAACTTCTGCCTACTGTTATGCAAATTCAATCGTCCACAACATAAAGGAATTAAATTACCCTAGACTGTAAATGATTAATCAATGTGTGCAATAACAGCAAAAACTGGAATAATGATTTTATGAATATTAGATCATATTATCAGTAATTGTCACAAGGACACGCCCTGTAGAGGCTGCATCACATTTTATGATTTTGTTGCAATTAATGTGACTGGCATGTTATTGCATTCCAGTCATTTTAATTGAAAAATCTGAAAGGTGTTTTACACAATAGGATCAGGTATAAGTGAACAACCTGTTGTATTTAAAAACACGGATATCTCAGTTTGATTTTTATAACAGACTTCTAAAAGTATATCATGGCATTAACAAAGAAGATTTCTAAGGACCTCATCTAAATTGTTGATGCTAATCTGGCTGGGAAAGGTTATTAACCATCTCTAAAAAGTTTGGACTCCACCAATTCACGAGCAGACAGATTGTGTACAAACAGAAAATATACAAAATCACTCAAATGGAAAAGAACCAAATCACAAAGGAACACAGTGTGATTTCTAAACTAAAAGTCTGTCTCACATTGGGTAAGCCAATTTTCATGAATTCACCTCCAGAACACAGCAAACGTGTCAAAAACAAACTCTCCCAAAAGACCACTGCTGCCTCTCCACAATTTGCTAATGATCATGTAGACAAGTCAATAAGCCACTGAAAAACATCTTATCGACCAGTCACAGTGGAATAAAATTACGGTTTATTCTTTTCTGCTCTGTGGACATGGTGTTGGTCCTATCATGGTTTGGGCTTGTTTTGCTACATCTGGGCCAAGACAGCTTATTTTTAATTATGAATGCTACACAAGCAAAATTTTAATTATAATGTCAGGTCAGGACATCTGTCCGTAAATTAAATCTCAAAGGCAAAACCTCAACTCAATGCACACAAGTTGTTCTACCAAGGAAAGGTTAAAGAAGAATAAAAGTAATGTTTTGAAATGGTCAAATTAAAGCCCTGACCTGAATCCAATAGAAATGTTGCGGAATGAACTGAAGTGAGCAGTCCATGTTAGAGATGAATCTGCTCTGTCTGGAGGAATAGGCTAAAGCTGATGTGCAGGATCAACAATTATCAGAAACAAAGAGTTGCTGTTATTACTGTACAAGAGTGTCATAACAGCAAAGGATTCCATACTGTTGCCGCATGCAATATTTTTACAAAGTAATATTGGATTGTTTTCTTGAATAAATGAATGACTAAGTATTATATTTTGGTCTCATTTGTTTTTATCTACTTTTAGCAGAAGTGTAAATATCTCCTAATGGATTGGTCACAATTCTTCTGAAATCTATAACATTTCAAAAGGTTTAAAACTTTTAATAGGCACTGTATGGTTATCTTCAGTGTTTTTCTGAGTGGGTGCACCATTATTAGAGTCGGATCAGTGTTCCACAGTGTTCCACTCCAGCTCACCTTGTCTCATGAATAAATTCCCCCACACTTGCACTTACATGAAGCTGAACATAGTTTACCTATGTCTCTTTTGTACATTTTACAGAGTGTGAGAGTGACAGAAAATATTCATTCATTCTTTATATTCCGCTTAATCCACACGGGGTTGCGGGCCAGCCAGTGCCCACCCAGCAACTCTGGCACAAGGGCAGGAACAACCCTAGACAGGACAACAATCTATCGTAGGGCTCACACACAGTCATGCACACAGTCACACAGTTTAGGCAACTTTAGAGACAACAATTTAACCTAACATGAATGTCTTTGGACTGTGGGAGGAAACCAGAGTACCTGGAGTAAACCAACACAGACACTGGGGAAGATATGCAGACTCCACACAGAAAGGACCCAGGCCAATCTACCCTGGGATTAAACCCAGGACCTTCTTGCTGTAAAGCAACGGTGCTACCCACTGAGCCACTGTGCAGCCCATGAAAGCAATTAATACAAGTAATCCTACAGTATATGGCTTAAACAGATTTATTTTCTTGGGCAGAGCGAGAAACTGATTGGACTGTATTTTACACAATGCTAACTTAAGTAGCAGAATTAGTCGTGTGTATTTACTTCAATGAGCTCATAGATACTGTATGTCCTTTCAGACTACATTTAGTTTGTTGCATTGTGCTTTTGATGTGAATCAACCTAGCATGTTTAAAGCTTAACTGACCTTAACAGGAAGTGTATTTATGTTTAAGATTTATGACTTTTGGCTGGAACCCCAGATTCACAATCTATAACTTACTAGAAAATGTGTTAGTGGAATTTATGTGCAAATCATTTGATTGGCAAGTTTCTCTCACTGAATTTGGATAAAGGCACAAGTCTCTCTTTTAAAGCACATACTGGATATAAGCAAATTATGGGCATCCTTTCTACAGCTCATGAACATTACTAAAGTTTAAAATATACTTGTGTTAAATTATGCTCTAAAAGAAAAAAACTCTGCCATTAGTACAGCATCACCTTGCTTTCTAGAAGTCCCAGTACATGTATCGACAGTTTAACTTCTGCACAAGGTTTTATGAAACAGCACATTAAATGAACTGGATGTCAAAGGGACATTTCCTCTATGTATGCTACTGTAGTGTAAGTATAATTGGTAAGAAAACTACAGGCAAATAATGTTTAAATCCATCAGAGATACTGCTGAAATGTTGAACTGAATGCTACCATATATACAGCATTCACAACAACACTGCATTTTTAATTAATGGAAATTCACAATAATGATCAAAATACAGTAACAAACTGCTACTCATCAATGAGGACTAAATGTGCTCCTGCACTGAGAGAGCTGTTCTTACTGCTCACAGGCAGTTTCTCCAACCCCCCTAAAAGTCAAGGAATCTAGCATCAAAATCACTAAGTTACGACTAAATATTTACACACACACAGAGTGAGAGAGAGACAAATGCCATACTAATTAACTCTAACTTCTTCATCTGTTCTTTGATACACAGCATTGATTGGCTGTTGAGCTGTTTACAGCCACAATGTCTGGAGTTAATAGGCATATTTTCGTTTCCTATTAGTAAAATCAATGTGAATAGACATTGATTTCATGGCGTACCATGGTCTTATATAACAGTCCATTAGTCCACCAGAGTTCTACTGGTAATAAACTGTAATGTTGTTTTAACACCTCTCACATTTAAACATGTAATTTATTGATGGCGGAATTGTTGCTTGTTGATGTCTTATGTTCCCTTCAGTGGCACCTGGTCCTGGAGTGGCCCAGCCAGAGCCCAGACTTGAATCTGATTGAACATCTCTGGAGAGATCTGAAAATAGCTGTGCA